>OY720043.1:4403814-4631575 GCA_963082485.1 Eudonia mercurella
ATAATAAGTATGTATTTAAGTATTTTAAGTATGTTTATCCGTTGTCTAGTAACCATTTAACGAGTTTCATAACGAAGCTTCTCTTGGGCTAGATAATTGGTGTGAGTGTAGGAAAGTTTATTTATTTATATATTTCATTGTTAGACGACGCGTCAAGTAGTTCTCGTGGTTTTATGAGACATTGTATGTACCTATTGTACTTAATTATCTGTCTTAATTGTATAATAATAAATCAATTTAAATACAACAATAACAATTAATAAGTTATCATTTTAGTAGCATGAATATTTAAAGTTTAAAATGCGTTAAGCAACCGCAAGACAGTTTTAGATAAGCTGACAGTTTGAAATAAGGTAGAATTATCAAATTTTCAGACGACATCGACAGTAAAATTAAGATTGCGTTATTTTCTACAAAAGTGGGTGAGGTGTCGGAAACCAGTTGAGTTTACAGCAGTTCCATAATAAAGTTAGCGTTGTTGAACTACGGCGCGTCATGTTGATTATTTCACCCGGTATTAGTGATACAGCTTGAGACACACAGAGAGCTTAGCGATTTTTTAACCGGTGATTAGTTATCACGCTATATAAATGCTCCTTATTCTCTTATTTAAAGACACTGGTAACTTATGATAGACTCTGAAAATTCTTGGACGATATTTATCTTCATAACTAAATAGTTAAACAAGCAAAAAATATTGTATTTCTTAGTGTATATTTTCATGTTACTTTTATTTCGACATCATCGGTGTCAGGCAAGAGGGTATAACTATTTTGTTAAGTAAGCATGTTCCGGCACATCTCTAAACTTAACATCATTGGAGGCTCGGCTCTTTTAGATTCTGCCATTTTTTTATCATAGTTGTCTGTGGCAAAAATATTAGAATCTGATCGCTAAGTCACAAGCTCAAAACAATGACAGCTTAAGTAATTATTCTGAGGTCACAATTATCACAACCACAGATGTAATACGGATGCTAACGCATGACATAACTAATGGACGTTTTAAAATGAAACAATCGAGGCTCTGAGGTTAATGTTTATATCCCATCAAAAACAATATTTGTCAAAAAAAACCAAGTCTCGCAACTCAGTTGTTCTGCGGTAAAAAGTTGTGAGATCCATGTAATACCAAGTCGGTTATTAATTTATTCAGTCTCTACTTAAGCGACTTTCTGTCTTAATACGTCCAGTCTCTAAGACCACGATCGTGGTCCATAACATTCTTTAATGTTTTATATAAATATATTGAGACTTGGCCATCGCACTAAATAATTGAATTTACATGTGTTTTCAGGCTATTGAATTTACACGTGTTTTCAGGCGATGGCCAAGTCTCAATATATTTATATAAAACATTAAAGAATGTTATGGACCACGATCGTGGTCTTAGAGACTGGACGTATTAAGACAGAAAGTCGCTTAAGTAGAGACTGAATAAATTAATAACCGACTTGGTATTACATGGATCTCACAACTTTTTACCGCAGAACAACTGAGTTGCGAGACTTGGTTTTTTTTTGACAAGTATTGTTTTTGATGGGATCTCATTTCTTTTTGTATTTTGTAGAGACAGTTCTACTTTTTTCCTTTCGATTTGGCAGGGTCGATTTGGCAGGGGCACTACCATGCGCCTATATTTATATGGGACTAGCTTAAACCCGCGGCTTCGCACGCAATAATAATAATTGCCGTAAAAAAAATAAAATAAAACATCGTTACGAATAAAGCCAATATTGAAAAATTTAACTGAACCTATTATTCCATTATATTATACATGAATCAGTGGATTCATTAACTGCACATGTAGGTAACTTTGTAATCCTATACATTTATATGGGATTACAAAGCTATTTATGCAGTTAGTGTATCTAGAAAACTGGACCGAAATTGCAAAATATTTTAGTTTTTCCTTGATTCATACACCAAACACTACTTATATTCCAAATTTGAAGCTTCTAGGTCTGCTAGAAGTGCCTTAGAATTTTGATGATCGGTGAGTCAGTCAGTGAGTGACAAAATTAAGAAATTTGACCCGTTATAATTCTTAAAATACTGGTTCAAATTGAATGAAATTTGAAATATACGTGTCTTTACAATGCCTGCATGGTTACTGAAAATTTCAGTCTTCTAGTTTTATCCACAACGAAGTTACAGGGGGTCGAAAATGGTCTGAATTGCTTTGAGAAAAGGATGGTACGGCCGTGACGCTTTTTTGCTCGACTTGGTGGGGGCACGGCCGTGCCCCCAGATATTTGATTTAATTTGATTTAAAAATAATAGTTTGCAAGACAAATGAATCCACTCCATCTGATGTTAAGTGGAAATGGAGTTCAGACGCGAAGACAGCTGGTGCAACGTAAAACAACGCAGCATCAGTAACCCTTACCCTGCCGGCCTACAAGGTGTCTGTTAACGCCGCATTTGAAGGACCCCATGTCATAGGAAGGAGGGAAATCGTGTGCTGTTAGACTTTTCCATGTTTTGGAAGACAAAACCACGGCTTTACAATAGTTTTTCACGTTCTAGAGAACGTGAAAAACTATTGTTATAACGAGTTAGAACTCAAAGGTACTCCATCTTCGGCTCTGTCGTTACTAGCATCAGGTGAAATGAAGATCAAACACTCATAATTTTCTTTAACCGCCTCTGTGTTCTAGTGGTTAAGACCACCGGTTCAGACCCAGAGGTCCTGGGTTGGATTCCCAGCCACCGTACATGTTTGTGTACTCGGTTTGGCTTGTTTGTCCGCCTGGCTAGCTACAACCATTTTATCTAAATATGTCGCCATAACATCAATGTTCGTAGCATTGTTGTGTTCCAGCAGCTAAAGATACGATAGTCAACTCTTTAGTTGAGGATCCCGGGTGAAGCGCGCTTCCATCATTGGCCTTATCATCACTTAACATCAGGTGAGATTCAGGCACTGTGCTTACCCGTAAAAAAAAGAGCTTAGCTTAGCAGCGTTGGTGTGCTCCGTGTTTACAATTGTATTTCAATCAGCAGAAAGCGAACTGGATTATGTTGTACAAAAGTAAGCCGACAGGTTGACACCGAGTGAAAATTTAGTAATTCGACCGGTGCTAAAACAAGATACCAGCAAATAGGAAATGGCGTGAGCCAATTTATTGTTTGATAAACATTAGGATTATTCAGCAATACCTTAGGTTGACACTTTCTACGTTCAAGCAAACATGTTACAGACCTTTAGAATCGTTTCATTTTGCCTGGATCTCCTACTCCTATTCCTGGAACGCTTTTCAATATCACCACGACCATCATGGCGACTCTGAAGCTTTAGCGGTTCTTATATTCCCTGAAATTGCATTAGATTTAGTCCCTTCAACCACGAAATTACTGGGCATCACAGTTAGGTCGTGATCCAGTCCGGATTCCGGGCAGAAAGAAGAGAGAAGTGCTTTATTAGTGATTTTATTTTTTTATTTGGAAACAATCTTTTCGAACAGCTGTTTTGTCATGCTATTGAAAGAAAGAAAAAAAGAAAATACATTAATTGGAATTACATAACGAAACACACAATTAAACATCAATATGTAACATAAAGAAAAGAAAATAATAACGATTTACATTGACAAGAGGGAATTTATATTCCCTCTACTAGATACTACTAGATACTAGATATACATACTAGATAGACATACTAGACATACAAGATAGTTTCTGTGCCTCTTTAATTTTGAAGGCCAACTTTTGGTTGGTTGGAAGGTTGACCTAACGGTTATCCATTCCATATCCATATCCATCTCCAGTAGTAATTGTAGGAGGAGAAGAGTAGCTTAATCTTACTACTTATCAAGGATTTAAACTTTTTTACGTTGTTGTGGATTTTTGTCGCTTTCAGGTTTTGAGGACTATTATAGCTGGCATTATTTTTCCAATTGCGATGCCCGACAAGATTGTAAACATTATAATGGCAATAACTATTGAGTGTTGAGTATAGTTATCACGGTTCTAACAGCATCTTTTTGTTTTCAGGCTGGTTCTCGGCGTGCGGGTGCCGTGGGGGCGCGCTGGCGTCCGCGCGGGGCTCCATAGCAGCGCTGCTGAGGGCACGGGCCTTCGCCCTCGTGTCGCCGCGCGCGATCAGCGCGTACAGGGCGCGGCCGGCGTCGGGTAAGCGATTCTGTACTCTATATACACCACGTTGAAGTACGTAATGTTTATCCCCCCGTTAAGATGAGGACCTCGATGGCGCAGTGGTTATAATGCGGTCTGCAAACGCTGACGACCCACTTAGTCCGACGGTATTATAAGTTAAAGTACTTATAAGTATTATAGAGATCGCGCATAAACGCCTGGTCGATCTAAATGGCTAAGCAACTTTCGCAAAACCCGGTCATCAGATAGGTGACCAAAAATATATCATTGCGAGCTCCTCCGTGCTTCGCGGAAGGCACGTAAAGCCGCTGATCCCTGCTGCATTAGCATTAACAACCACGAATTTGCACTGGGCCATTGTGATTGTTTATGGCTCCCTGTGTTGTTTTTATCGCATAGACAGTGATGGTTTGATGGTGTAACAAAGGTGTAGATAGAATTGCTTAGAAAGCAGAAGGGCGGCCCCTTCCCAATACATCCTATTTTTAATTTAAAAGGAATCGATTGAAATTGAAACACCTAACTAGTAATTTGGTCAAAGAAGATTTTGTGTTTGTTCGTATGTATTTATATAGAGTTGCGTGTTTTAGAGAGCGGGCGGGTGGGGGCGCAGTACGAGCGGGCGGCGGCGCGGCCCGGCACGCCGCTGCGACTGGCAGGCGTGTTCGCGGACGGCAGTAAGGCGAAAGCGCCGAAATACGCTCAGCTCATCGATCCGCAGGGGAACGTGAGTACAATACCCTCTCTTACGTTCTTTTCCCTAACAGACAGAGCATCGAAATCACAAATTTTGTGTATACTCGCCATAAGTGACCTCGACAAATAAATTCAACAATATATATAAACTATTTTTATGAAGAAACCTAAAATTTTTATACGCTAGTTTTCAAGAAACACGCCAAAAGACATTTCGATAAAAAAGAAAAATAAATCACTTTCGGTAGTTTGAATTCAAAGGAGCCGAAACAGAGAGAGAGGCTGTAATGCCTTCACCGCTTACACGTGCCCCTAGTTTTATTCAAAAGAGCCGACAGAGAGGCCGCTCTATAAAAATATTACAACTTTTGTGTCAGGAAAAGTAAAAAAAAAACTAGCCTGATTTTTTTTAAATGCCTTATTTCTCTGATATAATTAGATGTTTTGTCAAAATATTTGCAGTTGATAAAAAGTGACCTTATATATCTTGGAATCTTGGAACCTCATCTTTAGTCGGCTCTTACGACGTGTACGGAGAGTTAATGCAGCTGACATATTATTTTCACGGCCGGCTTAATCTTAAGTAGCTTTTAAGTCGCCATATTTATTAAGGCTTGAGTAAAATACAGCCTGTTTGGAGAAAGTAACCAAGGCTCAATTGTAGACTGTCGGTGGTAAGATTTTGACAGTTTTCCTTATAGTCCTAATGTCAAATCAAACTACTGTCTCGTTATTGATACGTTATTGAATTAGCAGACTAGCCCTGTTCATGTGCACAACCAATTGGGATAACATGGCGATATGTTAGAACCGTTTTAATAAATATAAAATATATAACTAAAATTTTGGTGGTTTTACCCACTCTATCGCATATATAGAACTACTTTAGGATAATTTAATTATTCTAAAGTTGTCCTATATAATTTGATCACTGGTAATTTAAACCTACTGCAAAATACTTCTAACACTTTTCAGCTAAAAATATTTACCATCTACAAGCTACTCGTGCCTTCAGTGAATGTAACCAGCAATACAAATGCAATTTACATAACTGTCCAAATAAAATAGAATTACCATTTTAGACACAATAATTTCAACGTTATTTCAAAATATTCTCCTCTCTCCCCACAAATAATATATATTATTCTAATGAAATTATCTCAGAGTCTAATAAACGCAGTTCAGTATACTATATTAATGCGGAGAGCACCGTCTACTTAATTTCTAGTACTTGCTCAAAGGATAAAAGTTCGCAAATGGCTCATTTGTCAGCCTTAACGTTGCCTCAAGACATTTTCGGAATACAACGTCTTAACGATAGGGCGAAGTACACTGCGCCGAGTTAAGGTGGCGTTTCAAGTACTGCGACACCGACTATGCGGCCTTTGAACCAGTTTTGTTAAAACGAGAGTAGATGGAGCATGCGGCATTTGTATCAGTTTAGTTGAAACGAAGCGTGCACGTGAGCTGAGACAGTTAGCCCGAACATCATTATATTTTAAGCTTTATAGTGTTTATAGTGTGTTGGTCTTTCCATACGTATGGTCCAAAAGACATCGCTTAAAATCGCTACAAGACCCCCAAATTAGTATTTGTTAAACATTTAAATATTTTAAATTTTTTAATGATTTTGTCGCCATCTACGAAGGAACAGATTGATGATCCGGTACCACACATGTTGCTGGAATTTTATTAAACTTTCGATAAAAAAGAGTCGCTTGAATCTGTCCTGCAACGCTGTCGCGTTACACGGAATGCCACCTCAACGTGGCATGCTGTGTTTGGCCCCATCGTTAAACCATGGCAGGATGGAATAACTGTCGTAACATTATGATGATTTCCCGCGTTTAATGGTGCTTTAATGCCCGTTAGAGGGGGAGGGGTGTCACTGCGGAGCATTCGATATAATTAAGGACACGTTTGATATTTCAATGCCGTTTTTTTCTGTAATTTATGTACACACTCTAGCACATCAATGTACCATAAACTGTGAAATTTTCTCAATAGACTTTGAATTTTATTCCTTAATTTTATGGTTGAAAATGTATTGAATAAATTTGACAGTTATAGATAAGTTGATGTGCAGCGTCTGTATACACGCCTGCAGATTAAGGGTGCGCCGTCCGTAAGTGACAGGTGTCATATATTTTATTTGAAATGTCTTCGTCCATATTTATTTGATGCCGCGCGGCCATACTAATTTTGAATGGGGAATTTAACGTGTTAATTTGAAAATAAAATAATTTAAATAACCGCTTGGTAAATCGAAAATGTGAGACGGACGATTTGTAGTTTAGACATTGGTGATTGTTTAGACAAAATCAGAGGTACAATAATTTAGATAAACTCAGTAGGCTGATGAGTGTAATTATTCAAAATCATTTATTCTGTATTTTCTTTCTGAGTACCTACTGGTGCTTTAATTAAGGAAAACCAATAAATATGTTTTTCTAAAGTGTATTTGTTCGTATTCATTCTGGTATTATTAAGAATTATTTTGAAGAAAATTTAGTTTCTACATTCTATATTACATATTTTGAAGAAAATTTCATCATCACCAGTACATTTTAATGTCCCCACTGCTGGGGCACGAGCCTTCCCAAAGGATGGAGAAAAGCCATAAACCACCACGCAGAACCAGTGCGTTGCAGAACTGCTAATGCAGCCGGGGGCCAACGGCTACGTGCCTTCCAAAGCACGGAGAAGCTCGAGATAGTACGTTTTTGGTCACTCATCCGATGGTTGGCTTTGCAAAAGTTGCTTAGTAAAACCTTAGTAATCGCAGACCAAGCGCGTTGACCGCTGCGCTATCGAGCGCCTCAAAGACAAGAGCTACTTGCAAGCATTTCACAAACACAATACCTATACCGCTGCTTAAGACGATCACCTTATACTCTCATCGTTAAAATTCTGTAGCATCTGCGCGTTCCCTACCAATCCCCTCCTGGAATCTCATTTACTAGCTTTTAATTTAAATTCTTTCCCGCTCCTAGTAATAGATAATTAAATTTGCACACAATCATAAAGTATGCCCCCGGCCACAACGTATTCACAGAGCCAACAGTTGATGCCGAACTGAAGACTGATGGTTGCATTGATTTTATAGTCAGAGGACGTAATGAATCGCTAGTAGTAGTATGGTACAAGTGAGAAGATCGCAGCGCGTGAGTGCGGGGTTGCGTACAAACTTTCCAACGTGTATTTAACCCTTATTTATATATAAAAGTAAATGCATTAACGGTAATGCATTTGGCTATCAAAATTTAAAAAAAAAAACAAAATTCAAAATCATTTATTCAGTTAAGGCTACAAGTAGCTCTTGTGAATGTCACTATGCCATCGATTCGTATGTCTACTGTGGGCGGGAGATCTTGTACTCAGAAGAACCGGCAAGACACTCAGCAAGTGCCCGGTTATTTTCTCCCTTACAGCGTCAAAAATATTGGAAAATGCCCTATCATAGCAGGACACTTTCCATTACAAATAAACACAAAAAATATAGAAGACAACTACAACATGTAAAAAACACAAAATAAAAAATATAAGTTAACTACTATAAATAATATATATAATATAGATAAAAGTTTTAATTTCCACAATGTCATACAGTACCACTACAGTCATCTACTATCATCTCACCTAATGTTAAGTGATAATAAAGTGAAAGCACACTTCATCTGGAATCCTCAAATATTGAAGAACTGGCTATCTTATCTATGTCAGAACGGAACACATCAATGCTGTTATGGTGACATATTTTGATAGATAGTGGTAGCTAGCCAGGCGGACTTAAAACAAGCCCGTCGTGCCCCAGCAGCGAGGACATAAATCTAAGCTGATAATGGTGATGAAGCTGACTTAGGTCTTGACAGTCATAAAACCCATTGCCGAATAAGACATAAAAAGGCATCTTGCAGGTCAGCAAGAAACCTTTTTCAGTAAATGTCCTCGCATTCGGAATACAATTTCTGCTTATCATCAGGTAGAGTGGACTCATTTGCCTTCCTTAATTTAGAGAACTCGCTGCCTCCTATCGCTTGCACCACCCGCGCACCCAGGCACATACAGAGCAATGCTTTATTGCTTAGCTCGCTGCTTCCCATCGCTTGTACCACTCGCGTACCCAGGCACATAGAGAGCAGTGCTTTATTGCTTAGCTCGCTGCCTCCCATCGCTTGTACCACCCGCGCACCCAGGCACATACAGAGCAGTGCTTTATTGTTGGACTAGTGTCGATTAATCAACGCCGTCGCGAGTATGTCTATGAACAATACAAAACGAAATGCTTAGAGCGCAACTAGAGGTTCTCGATCGAAAATCACTTGTTACATATTTTAGACGAAGATATAGTTTTGTGTTAGTTTAGTATTTGCAGGTATATACTGCGATACAAAATTATTACCTAATAGTCATATAATCAGTGTGCCTAGTGTGTGTTTTATTTGTCAATCGATGTATTTGACGACCTCCTTGGTCGAGTGGTTTGTACACCGGTTTTCATGGTGTCGCCATCTCTGAGGTCCCGAGTTCGATCCCCGGTCGGGTCAATTAAAAAATTATTGTTTTTCTAAATTGTCTCGGGTCTGGGTGTTTTCTATGTATAATAAGTATGTATTTAAGTATTTTAAGTATGTTTATCCGTTGTCCAGTAACCATTTAACGAGTTTCATAACGAAGCTTCTCTTGGGCTAGATAATTGGTGTAAGTGTAGAATAGTTAGGAAAGTTTATTTAAAAACGAGAATTCGTTTGTCATTAAAGCAGCGCCTGGTGATAAATAAGAAGAGTTAAACTTTTGGCATACAAGACCTCGTTATCGTTTACGTGACCGAATATGTCTAATAAAAACTCGCACATGGTAAACTCGCCCATACTATCAGTCCATAGCTGGTTAATAGGCCTCTGCCAATCCATTGGAGAGTCCACTCTCCCTCTAAGCTGATCTTCGGCTCTTCTACTTGCTTACTTGGATCAAAAGACTTTAATAATGAGATCCATTGTGGTCTTTACGCTGTTTTTGTAATACTTCAGTTCAGTTCAGCTGCCATTGGCCTGGTTGCAATTCGATCACTTGCTCTTAACTAGTTAGCGGAATATCTTTGGTTTTGCCATGTTCATAAACTCATATACCAGTTACCACTAACATATCATAACTTGAAGCTGAAGTACGAAAAGTAAGAGGACTCGTTTCATAAAGAATGCGATGTGAACGCACTGATGAAATCATAATAATTTGCATACATGTTATGTCGTAAAAGCTTCATAATCTATTCACAATTACTGACAGTGAACAGTTTATATGCCGGAGTTCGTTTATAAATAACTAGCTGACCCGGCGGACTTGGTACTGCGTTTTTTTTTAATATAGCCTATGTTACTTAGCGCTAATGTAGCATTCTAATGGTGAAAGAATTTTTTAAATCGGTTCAGCAGTTTTTGAGTTTATTCATTGCAAACATACATACAAAAATACAAAGCTTTCCTCTTTATAATATTACTAGCGACCCATCCCTGCTTCGCACGAGTGGACATTTTTTTTTAAATTTGGCCTATGTTACTCAGCGCTAATGTAACATTCTAATGGTGAAAGAATTTTTTTAATCGGTTCAGCAGTTTTTGAGTTTATTCGTTGCAAGCAAACATACAAAAATACAAAGGTTTCCTCTTTATGATATTAGTATAGAAGTATAGATATAGACTAGCGGCCCGCCCCGGTTTCGCATGGGTGTACTTTTTTTTTAATATAGCCTATGTTACTCAGCGCTAATGTAGCATTCTAATGGTGAAAGAATTTTTTAAATCGGCCCTGTAGTTTTTGAATTTATTAATATTAGTATACTTAGATATTTATAGTATTTTTTCGGTAACCAGTGCTGAATAAAATTATGGGACATGAGGTGTGAAGAAGCAACTGGGTCGTTAGGCCGTTCATACCACGAGCTGTTCGGACCACGGTATGAATGGACTAAGGACTCTTTTGGGCGATTCGAACCACTATTAAAAAATTGCGGGTCGGCAAGGTGAGGACGGCTGGTGAGGCAGATTCCTCTTCCACTAGCTCCTATCCTATCCTATGCTATGTCCTTTATATTTTGTGTTTTTATTTGTGATGGAAAGTGTTCTTTTATGCCAAATGGTTGTGTCTTTTTTTTACTATGTAACATAGATTCAACTTTAATAAAGGACCGAATGTCCGGCAAATTTTTGCGTCCTATCCTGCTTCTGAATTTTAGAACCTCGTATGTAACTCTATAAGTGCATCGAAAAATCCGAAACACGGTTTACACGCTCTTTTTTTGTTTGTTTACTTAGTGTAGATGGCATTTTTTTTGTTTTTACATTTTGCTGTTGTTTTTTTTACTTTGTGTGTGTTATTTGTAATGAAAAGTGTCCTGCTATGATAGTGCATTTTCCAATATTTTTGACCTTGTATGGGAGAAAAGAGCTTGCAACACTTGCTGAGTTTCTTGCCGGTTCTTCTCAGTACAAGGTCCGAAGGAACCAGGAACCGATGGCATAATGACGTTCATAAGAGCTATTTGTAGTAGCCTAAACTGAATAAATGATTTCAAATTTCAAATTTTGAAAAATTTAACATAAATCGGACAGGGCGGACTCGTAAATAATTGTTCGGTAATGATGATGATGAAGGTACGTGGTCTTAAAAAGCTGGGCATAGCCGGACTCCTGGCAACCCTAGAGCTCATATTTGTGACCCGCATTTAGCGAGCGTGGTTATTAAGCCAATACCCATCAATTGTAGCGATGACTTGTTTTTAATGATAAAGGCTTTAGCTCAGAAATAAGACAGTAAGTATAGAGACTAATAACTTAATTTTTATTGTGCAACGGTGAAATGCTCGGCCTACATCTTACTTGACGGTAAATGAGGTTGGAGATAGAAGAGCTTTTTATACTATCTTTATCCGCTGGAGTATTGGCTATCTTAACTGTTTCAACTCTAACAGACTATGGTCATAACAAAAAAGCCTTTTGCTAATTTGTGGCTTCGCACTTTCTGACCTTGCTTTTGACTGACTCGAAAGTCTGGAGAGTCATTATAACAGTAACAATTATTTTGACTCTATGTAGGTACTACATACATATTATTGTTAGTATTTTTTGTGTAATATGTCTATGAATTTATTATTCTCGAACTCACTCAACTGCATAACGTATTATTTTTAAATTAAGTTTGTTTGTTCTATAGTTTTTCTAATAAATATAAATCTAAAAAAATATCTAACAGTATGTTTCTTTACAAACAATGTATCATAAAAAATAAAGGTAAGAATTAATTACACTATTTTTTTTTTACCAAAAAACATTTATTAATGTTCTATTAAAAAACGCGACTAAAGTATAAAAAACTACGAAAGTAATAATATATCTTGCAGAAACAGAGAGTAAAACATCATTACCTACCTGACTGATTAATAAACTTACAAAAAAATTGCATCGAGAGCCATTTTAGCTGAAGAAATTAAATTCCAATCACCAGCACGATTATGAAGTCAAAAACGATTAAAAGAAAAAAAACTGCGCTCTATAGAACACACACTCTTCTATTTTTATTAGACATCCCATGGTAACGCAGCAGGACTAAACAGTAAACGTCACAAAGTTATCTAGACGTCAAGCAAAAACAGCTTTTATGTCAAAAGCAATAAATAATATTGATGGCGCACATACAGCTGGGCAAGCGAAAGCTATGCGCACATTTCCTTGCGAAAGGAAATAGTTAAAAATAAACTTTAACCGGACGAGATAAGGTTGAGTGAAACTGTATTGGCATGCTGTGCATTTTTGCGGTGCAAGGTCAGTGCCCTTTAAGGACGTAGACTAACGAAACATCGATCACAAAATAATGAGACCCAGAAGGTAAGCTTAACCCGACCGACCAGGGGGGTAACCACGAGCTCTTATAGCAGTATTATTGCAGTTGTGAAAACGAGACGCATGTAGCGGCGAATATACTCGCGTTTCTTTTCCACAACTGCAATAATACTGCTATAAGAGCTTGTGGTTACCCTTCAGGCGTTTGTGTGTTGTTGTAAATGAAACTTTAGAAGTATCATAATTAGGGTACATCTATATGATATTTTTTAAGGTGTTATAACACCCTGTCGGACTAAATGGGTTAATACGTACCGCTCGAGCAACGCACACAGACAGACACTCTCACGGACACGAATCTCGCACATTTACATTTACCGGAGGCCCATCTCTCACCCCTCCATCCTCCAAGATCCAACTCCTTCCTTAAGGCCGGCAACGCATCTGCGATTACTTTGGTTTTGCGGGTGTCCATGGGCGGCGGCGATTACTTTCCATCAGGTGACCCGCCTGCTCGTTTGCCTCCTTTTTATATAAAAAAAAACATTCCGAGCGCAGCTGTTGCAAATTCCGTGTGTTGTTTATGTGTGCGTTGCTCCGAGCGCGTTTGTGTGAAGCTTACCTTCTGCAGTCTTGTTATTTTGTGCATCGATCGAGAGATGAGAGAAAAATTGTCAATCATTGAAAGTATTCTGCCATTTGTTTTAGTTCATTGTTAAAGTTTAAATAGAAATTCATTTACTTTAAACAAATATATATCTAGAAAATTTGTCAAAAACAATGGATATAGCCACTGACCCCTGCACAGAAAAATCGCCCTAATTGTGGATATCCTTAAAATTGGTCGATAGTAAGTGGTGTTACAACTGAGCTCCTCAAAGCAGGCGGTATACCTGTATTAAAGGAGCTCCAAAACATCTTTAACGCCGTTCTTTTTGATGGGAGAACTCCGGAAGCGTGGAGTAGGACTGTCGTCGTGCTGTTCTTCAAAAAAGGAAACAAGACCCTACTGAAGAACTACCGACCCATTTCGCTTCTAAGCCACGTCTATAAGCAGTTTTCAAGGGTCATCACAAACCGCCTTGCGCGCCGACTCGACGAATTTCAACCGCCAGAGCAGGCCGCGGGTATCGAGGATACGGAACCATAGACCACATCTTCACAGTGCGGCAGATTATACAAAAGACCGAAGAGTTAATCAGCCCCTGAGCTTAGCATTTGTGGACTATGAGAAGGCATTTCACTCTATCGAAACCTGGGCTGTTCTAGAATCCCTGCAACGATGCCAAGTCGATTGGCGATATATCCAAGTGTTGAGGTGTCTGTACAATGCTACCACCATGGCCGTCCAAGTACAGAACCAGCAAACTAAGCATATCCCCTTGCATCGAGGTGTGAGACAAGGGGATGTGATATCCCCCAAACTGTTCACAAATGCATTGGAGGATGTGTTTAAAACACTGGACTGGAAAGGACATGGCATTAACATCAACGGCGAACACATCTCACACTTACGATTCGCAGACGACATCGTCATCGTGGCCGAAACGTTGCAGGATTTACGGTACATGCTGAACGGCCTTGCTGATTCTTCTCAACGCATCGGTCTCCGGATGAACTTGAACAAAACCAAGGTTATGTTCAACGAACATGCTATTCCGGGACCGATTTCAGTACAAGGCAGTGCTCTCGAAGTTGTTAAGAATACGTCTACCTCGGGCAGATTTTACAATTAGGTAGAAACAACTTCGAGAAAGAGGCTAACAGAAGGATACAGCTAGGCTGGGCAGCATATAGGAAATTACGTCGGGTTCTTACGTCGCCTATTCCACAAAGTCTAAAGACAAAAGTCTTTAATCAGTGCGTCCTACCCGTCATGACATACAGAGTCGAAACGTGGACACTCACGGTAGCGCTGGTTCACAAATTTAAAGTCGCTCAGGAGCTATGGAAAGGGCTATGCTCGGAGTTTCTCTGAAGGATCGACTTCGGAATGAGGTGATCCGACAGAGAACGAAAGTAATCGACATAGCCCATCGGATCAGCAAGCTGAAGTGGCAGTGGGCCGGTCATATTAGCCGCAGAACCGACAACCGTTAGGGTAAACGAGTTCTCGAGTGGAGATTGCGCATCGGCAAACGTAGTGTAGGACGCCCTCAGACTAGGTGGAGCGACGATCTTCGCAAGGTCGCTGGTAAGAGCGGGATGAGAGTAGCCGCGGATCGTGCTTGGTGGCGTGCACTTGGAGAGGTCTATTCCAGCAGTGGACTAGTATAGGCTGATGATGATTTTCAAATTATTTTTATTAATGATATAAAAAAGAGAGTTTAACTTTTGAGTTTCCCCATTTTCAAATTTAATCGCAATATAAAAACACAGTGTAATAGATACCTGTATCATTACCGACACTATTTGATTACCGAAGCAATAGAAAAAACTGTAGTTATTGAGGTAATTGTATAATGACACATATAATGACAATGTTTGCAGGAAACCACTGATTGCTGAAGAAAGTCAAATTATAGGTGTTACGAAGTGATGACCGCGAACGGTGTCCAATTGAATTGATGCTGTGTTTGTTTAGCGTGTACAGTCACGAGCATAAATACAACATAAAAAACATAAAACCATTAAAATACGTTTATTACCAAAATAATATACAAAAGTAACAAATTAAACAATAGCGCCCAAACTAGGTAATCCTGTCTTATGGGGGAAAGAAATTAACAAAAATAATTGCCTTTCAACAGTGTTATGTGTTCTTTTACATGTAACATAGCAATGAGTCTCCTGCCCCCCAACCGCCTAACACTCTCGCTTTCGATCGCTTTGAAAGCAAGGCCCTCGCCTCGCTTTCTAATATAATATCGAAATATAATATCGAATAATATCGAAAGCTATAGCCTATAGCTTTTGATATTGCTTTCATATTGCTTTCGAAATGACAAGATGACGCCTCCTCCTCGCCTCGCCTTCAAAGCGATCGAAAGCGAGAGCGTTAGGCGGTCAACCCCCTGGTACATGCATTTTTATGCGTTAAAGGAGACTTGGTCAACTAGATCTATCTCTGATATTAAAAAAACTGACTGTTTAACGAATGAAAGACTGATCCTGGAACTTAATTTTCATTCAATCAGGGGAAGTTAGACTTGTGAAAAAGCGCAGCGAAGCGAGCAAAGCGATTTTAAATTATTGCACAATCGAAGTTATTGCACATTCTAATGGACATTTCACTTCTGTAAACTCATATTCAAACTATGGTTTGTCAAATCGAGATTATGATTCGGTATTATGAAATTCTTAATTATAATATTTGGATGGAATGAAGTTTTTCGTGTATTGTAGTACCCGCGTTTATAATAATAAAAAATAATAAAAATTTATTTGGATCTATAAAAATTATACATTTCGTGTTGTTAGTTAACCGCGGTTAGTTGTAAAAACTGTGTCGCAGAAGATTATTAGATTAGATTATTAAATAACACCTTAACCTACATGTTGTATCTTTGTCATGACTGTACCAAGACTATAGGTACGCTCGCATGCACATAACACTACCACAAACTGTCAAAATTTGTTCAATTGATTTTGATCTGTAAGTAAATGGCATATGGTTGAACATTCATTGAAGAAATTTGACAGTTTTGAATAGGTTGCAGGCGTCTGTATCTTAGTAGTGGTTCGGACTACCGGTTTAGACCCAGAGGTTCCGGGTTCGATTCCCAGCGGGGGGTACATGTTTGTGTACTCGGTTTGGTTGGTGGTAGGACTTGTTAGTCCGCCTGGCTAGCGACCACCATCTTTCCGAAATATTTCGCCATAACATCAATGTTTGTAGCATTTGTAGAGATAAGATAGCCAGCGCCTCAGTCCTGTCAGAGGATTCCGGGTGAAGTGCGCTTCCACCATTGGCCTTTATCATCACTTAACATCAGGTAAATGAAGGCACTGTGCTTACCCGTATGTTAGAAAAAAAAACAAGTCATTGCCACATGGGCAATGGTTTAATTCACCACGCTTGCCAAATGCGGGTTGGTGATCGATCACAAACCCGGGCTATGCATCGAAAAATCTGAAACACACTTTACCCGGCCCGGGCATTGAACCCTATTTCTAAAAGGTCGTATTTCTCATCATTGGCAGTGTGGACATAAAAAGAGCTGATGATGATGAAATATTTATTGCTTGCATTTTTAATGCGAGTATACTTTTTCCATATCTTTCGGTACATAAAGAAGTCGTAGAAATATCAAAAAAGAAACTATGAATAAATATCTTAATATCTATATCTAAACATACCTTAAAGAATTTCCAGTACCTACTGCCAGGTACTATTATAAGGGTCATTCAACACCCTCCGCTCTAATATATCATAAAATAATCAGCTATTCGTATTACAAGATGGTCATCAACTCATGATCACGTTCTATGAACGTACCACTATTAATAGTGGATCAATTATTCACTTTAACACCAAGAAATAAAGTTCAAAATTAGTTTATTACAGTCGGCTATTAAATAGGAGCGATATAACGTCCGGCCTGACATCTGACTGGGTCATTCCATTATTATATTATGCAAGGCACGCACTGGCAAAGATATAATTTGTATACGAAAATTTGGTTGAGCTGGAATCTGAACTTTATTGCTTTAGGAATAAGGAACAGTTACTACCTTTTTCGTATGTTTAATAAATCGGCGCACCATGATCTTGACACAGAGACTTTAGACAAGTTTAAAATGCAATGTCATTTGATTTTGGTTATTATATGTATTGGAATAAAGTCTTTTTGTGTAGCAGTTGCGGCAAAGTTAAATTGGCACTTGCCAATGCTATTGTTTCGGCAAGTTTGCTCCTTATATGGAAACGAGGTGCAGCGTAAGCCACTACGCCACTTCTCATCGCAGGTCATGATACTTGAAGAGGTTTCGCGTCAATTGCCAACCAAAACAAAAGCTTTCGTATGTAATTTATCATTTTTTATGTTCGCAGTGTGGGCTTTGTAAATTATTAATATACTTAACGATTTAAAAACCGCCGAAATTAATAACCTATCTCTGGTAAGAGATAGGCCTATCTTAGTTTAGTTACCAAGCAACCGCTGTTATTTTCCGATAAATAGCAGAAATAACTAAGCAACAAATCTCTAGTACTTAGGCCTATCTCTTGCTGAGGATTGGTTATTAATTTCGGCTGTAAGTGCTATCCTGTTTGGATAACAGAAGAAACACAATGCGATATTATTATTTAACTAACATAGGTACAATACAAAATACTTTTTTCAATGTCTTTGTGCGGTTAGTTGCAAAGTTGGGGATAGATAAGCCTGGTTGTACAGTTTTTTTAAATAACAATGGCACAGATAAGAAAAGAAAAGGATTCACGATTACTACAGCAAAGTATAAAAACTTTTTTGTTTTGTCACTAATAAAGAAAAAAATTGTTCATACTCAAACCTCATTTGTTGAAAACTATTTAAAGATTAAGTAAGTTGAAAAACAAAACAACTTGACGTTTAACCTATGACACAATTTTGTAAACAGGTGCAACACAGAAAACGGGACGATAAATATCCGAAAACCTACCATTTTTTATCGGAATAATGGCCATTACATCACCTTTCGCGCCATACAACTGGCTCAAGGACGCGAAGGTTTACAACAAAAAGTTCGAATTGGTGCCCACCGAATGGATTGTGGCAAATACTGATGTCCTACTCCTCCTGTGTAACTCTAAAGGGGCAGACAAGGACGGCATAATTGACAAATTCTATTCCATTTACGAAGACGTGAAATACATAAACTTACCAGTGGAAGTAATATACATTCCGATAGATGAAACTGAGGAAGAAATGAAAGCTAGCTACGAGGAACAAGCGAATTGGTTTACTCTTAAGCATGATGATCCCTTAGTACTGGAGCTTAAATATTTCTACCAAATTTCTTCAGTACCACACATTTTGGCTCTCAAATGTGATTGTACTGAAATTTCTCACCATTGTATATTAGATTTGGAGCAATACGGAAAGAATGCCATAATAACTTGGTTGTCGACTACTGCTACTTCGAAAATACAGAGGAAAATGAGCAAAGACGCTACTTTCTATGGGGAAAAGTGGCGTTACCTGACATTAGGTGCCAAAGCAACAAAACCGGAGTATAAGAAGAAATTCGTTATTCCAGAGGAGACTATGAAGTCATAATGTCCTAGTACTTTTTTGTCTTACACTAGAATAATAAAGAGCTATTTTAAATGTTCACCCTTTTTAACAAGTTTTAACAGTCATTTATAACTTTTTACAGCCATTTAAAAAAATAAGTCTAAATTAATTTTAACTCGGAATAAATCGGTCTAAATAAAAAAAATGTTGGTTAATTTGTGCCTTAACCAATTTTGTGTGTTCCATCCTTGTCAAGGGGAGTGCTAACCGTCTCTCCTTTCAATAGACACACTAAAATTTTTACTAAATTTGTATATATACTTAGCGAAAGGGAAAAAGTTAATAGCGCGATGCAGGAATATCGCTCAAAAGTCTCTAATGCTTTACCTTAAATAGAACTCCTAAGCTATTTAAATAAATGTTTTTATCTACCTAGCAATAATATGTAATAATAATAAGTAATAGTTGTATATATTTTTGTACAACATCATTTTAATACAATAGTAAAGTGTAAAAGCAGACACAGTGCCATCTATTGAGGGTTTTGTTAACTACAACGAAGTTGAAACTACATTTAGCATTCTTGTTTTTAAAATTATATTATGAAGCAGTTTATTACTGAAATTTATTAGGTACTTAGTAATTTTTTTTATTAAGTATGTATTTTTTTAGATTATTGCATTACAACATAGTCCCAGTGTTAACTGGACTTTTGGTGGGAAACTGAGTCATGTTTGCAATTTCGTAAACTTTTATTTTGTGGAATATTATTATAAATTAATGTTTCTTTTACAGTTAAGTGCTCGTTAACGTGCAAGAGTGTTAGCAAAAGAAACAATACAATGCAAAGTCACTTTTGAAATTCCGCATGAGTTTTACCCTAAGTACCTAAGGTCCTACAAAACTTAACTTAAACTCAAGGGCTTTGGAGGGAATATCCTTCGACTTCCTTCTTCCTTTCAGCATAGTGATGTCCACTGCTGGACGTATGCCCCTCCAATTTCTAATCCAGGTGGGTTACTCTTGAAACCCAATTGCAATAATTAATTTCTAATCCCAAATCTAAAAAAATCAAATGGCACTCTTAAAAGCGATAATAGCGCTACATTGAAATCAATTTGCGTGGAAATTGAGTGAACAAATTATTATCAAGATGGGGCGTTCCGAAATTGCGAAACTTATCCCAATATCGATACATATTAATCGCATTGGAATTGTATTGAGATTGAGTTTGCGTCAAGAGTAGCCTACCAGTTTGGGCTTGCTAACATTTTAATATCATCGGACCAGGTGGTCCGGTGGCCAGGTGGCCAGCGGTCTGCCAACACTTCTTCCTGTTCGGGGTTTCCACGCCAGAACTCCTGATGTTTTAACTATCCTTAGACATTTCTAACATCAGTCATTTCATAAAAACAAGACAATTTTATTTTACATTATCTCAATTAATTGGGATCGGGCGTTATGCGGGAACCCATGGCGCACAAAAAATAAAATTAATAATATTTAGTTTTTTGTGTTACTAAGGGTATGTTCCGATATACACTGCGAGCACTGTCCAGTGCTCTTACTGGTGATAAATTTGTTCCGTTATGGACTGACAGTATACTGCCGCAGTATCCTAGGGAAATATATGACGTCATAAATCGTCGCCATTTTTGTACTGTAAGCACTGGCATTTTCGAGGACAGGTGCTCTCAGTGCTTTGTTTGCGTGATCAACAGCGTCCAGAAATGACATGGATGACAGCATGGATGACAGTGACTGCGTTCCGTTTTAAACAGTAACCAGTATAGCTAACTATAAAGGAACGGCTTCGCAGTACCTATACTAAATTGACGTCACCTTACAGTGTTCGCGGTGTTTAACGGAATATACCCATTATCTTGCCTAACTTTGACATTGGCTTAATGTGTTAGAATAAGCACTAAATAAATGCTAAATGTTATAGTGTTAACTGTCATTACATTAAACAAATGTCAAAACATACCCACATTGCTACTCGCGTGTCATTGTGTTGCATTTTGTCGACATTATAGTACGCCTTCATCGCTTAATCGGTTAGACAAGATGACTGAGACAAGTTAAGAGCGGTTACACACTTGCGAACGCATTTTTTTTATTGACGTAAGTACCTACCTACAATATTTTTTTGTGAGAAATGTATAAAAAGTTTGGTTCATTTTCATATTAAATTACAACTCTATACTTACAGTGAATTTAGGCCTCGCTTTTGCTAAAACGTTCAAAATTGTGGTAGGCAATTTTCCTATAGTCCTATTGACAAAATCAGATTATAGTTTCCGTTTCGTTTAGTTAGTTTTTTTTGTATTACAGTTTTAGGATTCAATAGTTGGTACGTTAATTTTGTTTGTTATACGTAACGACATGCGATAAATTTGTAATTATTTCTTGTGTGGGTCTATGATGTCTAAATAAAAGAATTTATTTATTATTATTATTATGTTGGTGGCAACTTAATTCGTGAATGCTGTATAAATAATAATAAAAATGCTGTATAAAGACATTTCTTTCAGGTATAGTTCTCAAGTACATACATTTATTACTATGTGAAATGATATTGTGAGTGGTGAATCTTATCAAACAAATAAATTATTTAAAATTATTGAATTGATTGATTGATTCTAGTCTAGTGCCATGTATGACGACGAACGAAAAATCGCAAGTGTTAACTGACCTAAGCTTACATCACAATTTTTTAAATGTGGGTTAAAAACTCAAAGTAAACCAGTTTCAGGTGTGTTAAACGATTTTTTTGCAAGGTGGTTATTAATCATACCTATCGCCGAACCCCGCGATGTGCTCTAATGAAATAACCATCTGATAACATCGATATCATAACATAATGCATGCGGCCTCATTGTTTGTCATTACGGGACAGGCGTTTCATTATCTTCAATTTGGTAGAGGTGAAAGTGTTTCTGTGCTTAGTAGAAACTTTTAATATAATTATACGTGCATCTTACCATAGACTATGTATAATATTTTATATTAGGTTATAATTAAACTTTTTAAACATTGATCGTTAAGGCAACACTTAGTAAGTGGTGCCATCTAGCGTCGAATAGCAGAAGTAGCCATAAAAACAACTTAATATTAAACAGCGTGTTTTTAAACAGTTTAATTTTATTGCAACGTTTTCATGAATGCCGACCTAATTACACGCTTATTTAATAATGCATTAACACTATAAAACGGATATGAAACTCTGTAAAAAAGCATTTAGACTATGGGAAATGTGAAAACCATGCATCCATGACAAGATTTGTGGACTTTACATTACCATAAACGAGACCCTTTTTAATTTCTTAAAGAATATACAAAAACAGAGAAGCTCGATGGCGCAGTGGTTAACGCGTTCGCTAATTGCTAAGGTTAAGCAACGTTCGCAAAAGTCAGTCTTTGGATGGGTGACCAAAATTTTATAGTCTCGGCCTCCTCCGTGCTTCGGAAGGCACGTAAAGCCGTTGCTCACGGCTGGATTAGCAGTCGTTAACAACCACAAATCTGCACTGGGCTAGCGTGGTGGTTTATGGCCCGTTCTCCTTATCCATCCATTGGGAAGGCTCGTGCCTCAGCGGTGAGGACATCAAATTAACTGATGATGATGATGATAGAAAAATATACAAAACTCTTTATTCTTAAAATTGTGATAGCAAACCTTCACAACAACGTACCTACTATCAACAACTCATTTAAATACATCCTAAGTTTAAATTACAGTCGTTAAAATTAGGCACAATAATTGTATAAGGTGTATTGTCTACTAACAAATCTAGTCATTGTGATCTGGTAGGCTACTCTTGACTCAATACAATTCCAATGCGATTATTATGTATCGATATTGGGATAAGTTTCGCAATTTCGGAACGCCCCATCTCGATAATAATTTGTTCACTCAATTTCCACGCAATTTAATTGCAATGCAGCGCTATTATCGCTTTTAAGAGTGCCATTTGAATTTTTTAGATTTGTGATTGGAAATTGATTAATGCAATTGTGTTTCAAGAGTAACCCACCTGGTATAGCAATAATTATACTGACTTACATATCTATACTAATATTATAAAGAGGAAACCTTTGTATTTTTGTATGTATGTATGTTTGCAACGAATAAACTCAAAAACTACTGGACCGATTTAAAAAATTCTTTCGCCATTAGAATGCTACATTAGCGGTGAGTAACATAGGCTATATTTAAATAAATGTCCATCCGTGCTATGCAGGGACGGGCCGCTAATAATATTATAAAGAGGAAAGCTTTGTATTTTTGTATGTATGTTTGCAACGAATAAACTCAATAACTACTGGACCGATTTAAAAAATTCTTTCACCATTAGAATGCTACATTACCGCCGAGTAACATAGGCTATAAAAAAATGCGGTACGAAGTCCGCCGGGTCAGCTAGTTACCTATACACGCGTGTCGTCTGGACAAACGTCATTCTTGCGAGTGCGACGCGAAGACAGAGGTGTGTTGCGTGTCGATGAATACATTAAACAAAATTAACGACAATAAATGCAGACATGTCATGGGTTAGAGGTTTTACGCCTCACGATTTACGAAGAACGCTTGCATAAAACCGCGCACTAAAACCTTATTTTCGTATTTTCAATGCAATACGCTTTTTGAGGAGGTTGGCGGTTTTTGGACCGATTATCCTCCTAGCGACATACGAGAGTAGTTAAAGTTTTGTTATACAAATTCTCGTAATCGAATAGCGAATGAAACTCGCATTAGGCACCCAGTCCTTAGTAACACAACTCTCACGGACTCGAGTCGCTTTCATACCGCGTTTGGTGTACGCAGCCTTTATTTTCTAGGCGGTCCTGTGTACCCAACGGCTGACAGGGCATACACCCGCGGCCATTTATTAGGTAAATGCGGCACAACAATACGCTACCCGCGGTTTACGACCGACGTGAAGTGTACGACGTTACGTGGGCCATGCGTTGTTATTCATTGGATTATTAGCTGTGTTGTCCGGTGTCCATTTTGATTGTAAATCAGTATCGCTGGATGGTGATAGAGCGTGGTGCTTTTAGTAAGCTAAATCTCTATAATAAGTTTACTTATTACATTTTTTAAATGGTTTTTTAATAAAAATATGGTAATATATTTGAATAAAATGTTTAACGGGGATTAAAGGAAACGCGTAAGTTTGTATATTTTTTAGTTTACAGACGTGACGTGATTTTTTTAGCCACGAATATCAAGATATATCTCATAGAAAACTCCATGATGTTATAATTTTTTAATAGAAGGTACTACAACGCCAGCTCTAACGAAGTCTTCTCTTCTCTGAAGCACAAAATAAGGAGACGGCAGAATGTAAAAACAGTCCGAGTGCAGTCTTTTTAAGTTTATCTTCTGGGGCTCCTTGTTTTGTGCATGAAGTGAGAATAATAAAATCCATTAGGTAATAAAGGTCAGAAGGCTGCTGACGAATAGGGTCACTTTTATGAATGATGTTTTTCCACTATTTATTGTATTAATCTTTAAGGTTTTAAGGTTTTTATAATATTTTTATGTTTTCTATGTGCTTTAGTATTTTACTTTTATATTAATATTATAACAAACCTAGGCTAAGAAAAAAGATGAATAAAGAGCATAATAATAACAAGAAAACACAATATGGGACCTAAAACAATGAAGACATTTATTTAGAAAGACTTTAATACAAGATTTCTAGATTTAGTAAAATACAAAATACTTAACTACCAGGTGCTCATAGGACTCGTAATATTTGCAGGTGTTGTTCGTTTGTACCGATCGATACAAAAAGCGTGATGCAGACTGCATAGTCTGCTCCAGCAACATCTTTTAAAAAAATACCGCCCTTTGCAACACACTATAAAATTCATAATCGTAACAGTATCACACCGTTACGATAACATTTCTACGAAATCACTCCCACAAATATTACTACCTACAACGGACTCACTCGTGGCTGTTACGGATCACACTGTTACGACTTACTTCCGTCCCTTTTCTACGAAATCATTCCCACAAATTGTATATAGAAGACGAGCAAAAAGATGTTACACATCGTAACTGCACCTATGCAAGAATGCTAATTAACCATAAACAATTATTAAAATCCCATACAACGAAATCGTAAAATTCAAATAAATACCAGGCGCTCTTAACATTACAGGAGTTGTTCGTGCCGATCAACACCAAAGGCGAGCTGTACGAAGTCTGCCCTGAGGAGCTGTCGCCCGCTGAGTGGGATTCGGCGGGAGAGGGGCCGTTGTCCCCCCCTCCCGCGGACGCGGGGGCGCGGGCGCACCGCCTTCCCCACCTGCTGAGCCTGTGGCGACTGCCCACGAGAGTCAGACTGCTGGCTGGCACCGTACCCATTGAAATGGCGCATGATGTTGGAGGTTGGTTGGTTTTTGTTTTTAATGTAATCAATCAACTCTCACCAACAGACGGAGGCGGATCTCAGAGAGGAGATATTGTTTTCTTTTTATAAGCACTTTGCCCTAATATGTGTGTTAAGTGATGATAAGCGCACTTCGCCCGGAATTCTCAACTCTAGCTGCCGGAACACAACACTGCTGCTAAAATCGATGCTATAGCGACATATGTCGATAAGATGATGGTAGCTACTAGCCAGGCAGATACAAGCCCTTCACCCAAGCAAAAGACCGACCACTAGGCGGATATTTTTTATATAAAGATTATTTTTATTGCTTTATAATTATAAACACATTGACAACACTCCTGTTAACCCATCATCATCATCTCAGCCAAAAAGATGTCCACTGCTGGACAAAGGCCTCCCTCAAGGATAAATAATTTTGAGGGGAATTTGCCATAATCGCCACGCTTGGCAGGCGGGTTGGCGATCGCAGTAAGGTAAGAATAATAACAGAGAGACGCTGCTGCCCATCCTCTGGAATGGTCCCATAGTCGCCTTCTACGACACCTACGGGAAGAAATGGGGTGGTGCAATTCTTTACCCCCGGCACCACACGGGGAACCGTTAACCCAGCTAGCAAGCTAATATGCTTGTGTTAAGTGTTCACATCAGTAGTCAAATCGAGCTACGGGAATTGAATCACGATTTCTCACACTCAATCCGAGCATCATCCGTTCGGCTAAACACTTACAACATATAAAGTCATAGTCCTCAACCTAACGCAACGTAGCCTTATCGATTTACTTTGCCATTTCAATTTGTAGTATTACATTCAAATATGTATAAAACCGGTCGTTTTGGAGATCCTTGGGGGAGGCCTTTGTCCAGCAGTGGACGTCTTTTGGCTGAGATGATGATGATGATGATGATGATGATGATGATGTATGAACAATCACTCATAAAGTTTCAATTGTAATTGCAGCACATATATAGACTGAAAAATGCCTTAACAACGCCTCCTCTATTTTCAGATGACCTTCTGCTGCGGGCGGCAGTAACCGAACCAGTGTTGGTGATGTGCACGCTGCCGGAGTACAACGGCATGCCGTCCAGCCCTAGCAAACATCCCGACCCGCGCTTCCATACCAAGGAAGCCCTGCAGCTCCTCCCCCTCAACGGGAACATCAGGGTACGCCGCACCCAGCTCGGCTTCGACAGCGAGAAGCGAATGTTCCTCTCTGCCCGCCTCCAAAAAGCTCTAACCTTCTGTCAACTGAATGTTGATAACTGGATCAGGCAAATCTCCTACGCCAACCCCACGGCCGTCGGCAAGGCGAAGAACGCTGAAGACCTCTTGAAAGATCACGAACCTGTCAAGTTTGAGAAGGAAAGGAAATTCACGCTCCAAGGCTTGAAGATTGACACGTCTCGGCTGTTCGGGAAGAGTGAGAAGGTGCTCAAAGATATTCCCGACGAAACGGAAGGGTCCATCATATTTTTAAGTAAAAACGAATTGGAACATATGAACTATGACGTTTACAGTGATGATGAAGGCAAAGATGACGCGAAGAGTGAAGAAAAAATAGAACAAGAACAGTTCTCGACCGATAAAATGCTAGTGTTCAAAGAGGATTCTGCACAAAAGAAAAATAAGTGGTTAAAAAATTTTAAACTCCTAAAGAGCACAGAGAAACTAAATGAAAAATCAACTACAAATGAAAAGGGTGAGAAATATAAAGACTTTAAAGATCCTTTTGATCCGTTAGCTGAAAAACATAGCTCTATTGAAAGGTATCAAGATATGGCAAAGCTTATAGAAGATAAATTCGGTGGTACTAGAAAGAACGACGGCACAGCAGAGAAAAGTCATTCTTATAAGAGTCTTACTACGTCTTCTTCTGATATGGGAACAAGTCAATGTAGCTCTAATCACAAAAAACCTATTTTGACTAAATCCGTTTCTGTTCAAACAGGAATGCCAGATGGCACTTTTACAACTGACGAAGACTCTGGAATAAACATGAAGCATGGCCGCAAAAATCTCAGCGTGGACCAAATTAACTATTGCGGTTCAATGGAAAGTGATACCAGTTCGGGACGTAAACTAAAATCACTTGACGAGAATATGTTAAAGAAATCAATGGCCACCAAATCGTCAACTAACTTGGAAAGGAGACAGAGGATACAGCCCGATTTGATACCTGAAAAAGCTATGGTGAAATCGGAGTCTTACAACAAGATTCAAAGCTGTGAAGAAATCAATATGTTTGGAGTAGGATCGTTGTACAACGATAGTGATTTCGAAATTAATTACAAACAGCACTCGTATATTACAGAGAAGTTATGCTCAGAGTTCCATGTTAAGACAAAAAGGGTTCTAAGTAAGTCTACTTCCAATTTGCTTCATCCAAAAAAACCAAGTGACAAGAAGGAAGGTAACAATAGCAACAGCATGCCAACGAAAACGGAAAGAACTAGTGAGGGTGATAAGCTTCTTAATTTTAGAAAGAAAATAGATAAGCCTAGAGCACCTACCCCCAAATCTGAAATAGAAGAAGACTTAACACCAGTTGATATATCCGAAGAAGAACCACACGTGCAAGTGAAAATCAGACGATCCATATCATCTATACAGAAACGAAAGCTTCCTGTCATAGAAGATTTACCATATGGTCAAGTGGCAGACGCTGTTGAGATTGAAGAAGAGAAAGTGGATTCAGATGCTAGCACTGACAACATTTACGCAGAGATTTGCACACCTAACGGGAACAAAACTAACGGCGAAGAAAGCTATGACAACAACATAGATGTTTTAGCGACAGACCCTGTGATTTGTAATGTTAAGAAAGAAGTTATTATAAGGAACGATGAGCGAGCCAGACAAATGATTGAAAACCAGGAGAATCCGTTCAGGCACATCGAAGTGGTTGTGATAGAGAAAACCACGGATTTCGACTTGGACAATTCTAGTATGGCGTCGAGTGAGATTGATGATTTAGGCAGTAAAAATGATGTGTCCATAGCTATTGATTCTTGGGAGCGCGACAAAGGTCACAATTCAGAACAGAAGATCCATGCGATTAGATTAGAAATTACTAGTAACATGGATGACTATCCGATTGAGAATGAAAGCCAGAGCATAGAGCCGATAGAAGTGGTGTTGAGCAAAGATAGCCTAAGTTTCAGCAATAGCATACATTTGAACGGTACATATCCCAGTGAGGCCATCTACGATACTTTGAAGTAATTAGTTGTAGTTAATACAATAATCACAATCGTTTAGTGGTAACACCAAATGTGTTATTATTTTTAATTTATATATGAATAAGCAAAGGGATATTCGTCTAAACAGTCTTGAATGTTAAAGTCCAATGTCACAAAATGCCTATATTTACCTAAGTCTCTCTATTTAGTATTTTTTTAATAGCAATATTGTGCTGATTCTACAATTTTTTTTATCCGTCTCGTAATATACAAATACGTTTTGAATCACTTAGTACTTTAGTGTCATTAAATTAAGTGCGAATATTTTAGGTCTGACTTCAAAATCATTAAATAAAATAATTTAACCTTTTGAACGCCAGAGCGCAAACGCATTGGCGCCCCTTCCACGCCAAGCCACAAATTCAGAGCAAATACCTACAAATAAAATAGGAATGCCAACGAACTTATCGATAATTTGTCAATAACCAATTTAATAATTGCTATTCGTCACATATTTTTGAAATAAAATATTACTCGTTATATCAATCTTTATTTGACACTATTTCGTATCATTTAACAGCAGTTACAAAATTCTAAACAAAGTAAAAGTAGACATTAGAACTGCAAACGAATAAATCAGATAATAATAAGGTACATCACTAATCTCGTTCGTGAAGTCATCCGCTGTCGGGAAGACCCGACTATGGCGTGGTTGGCACGACCTTTGACAACTTTCTCGCGTGTGAGGTAGGGATGTGACATTTCAAGTAAACTAAAAATTATAAACAACAAGGTAAAGAAAAGGTTGTCTATTAGAGTAGGTACTAATTATTAAGAGGCCTATTACATCTCGACTGTGATTTTTGCGTCAAATGCCCAGTTTCGTATTTTGTAGTAATTTTCCAGTTGTATTTATCGTTTTTATCGAATAATAAATTCATCCTTAGTATTACAAATTTCCACTCTGCGAGAAAAAGCTGAGTTCGGACGGCCGGCGCATCGCATTTTATAGTAATTTTGCAGTTGTATTTATCGTTTTTATCGAAAAAGGATTATAAATTCATTATTAAATGTTTATTCCTCATGAAGTAACAATTATTCTGGTATAAATTTTGCTCAATAATATTATCGTAGATAGGAGAAATTCACATCGATCTTAAAGCGATTTTAGAAGTTTTGTAAAATCTAAAAATGTAAAAATGTAAAATGTAAAATCAATGATATCTAAAAATTCCGAGGCCGCTACGAACTATTCGACTATATAAGAGATAACATTCTATTTTTTTTATTTCATTTGTTTAGAACAGTAGTTCAATCTAGGAGCTCAAATAAGTGCCTTCGCGCATTTTATGAAAATCTTTCTCTACTATTTTGGTTTTCATTAAAAAGGTAAGCAAAATTTACAAAAAGCGAGGCCGCTACGAACTATTATATGCCAATAGCTATTCTGCACTATTCAATAAATTTACCTAACTTACCCTTCACTAGCTGTCGTATCTTGCCGACTGTGGCGTGAGGAGAACACCTTTTTTAAGGATTTCGATTTGCAATATTTAATGATAATTTTTGCTAGTGAAATGTAACTAATGGATATATCTTCGTGCCTTTTTACAATATATCATTACTGTACTTTTAAATAATAGGAAAAAGAAACACAAAAAAGTTAATTTAGTATATTTATTTTGTATTTTAAAAATTTCGTTTTCTCGTCGGCTATACACGACGGTGGCGTGTTGGGCACTTTTTCATTTGTCGTCCAGTGCCGACCGTGGCGTTCAAAAGGTTAATGATTTTGAAATTTCATCATCGAATTTATTGCGTAAGTTGCGAAAATAAATGGAAAAGTTACACAAGCAAAAGAATCAGCATGTACAGTACAGTATGACAATTTATATATTGTTTTTAAATATGTTTTTATTTATTCAAAATGACCTTAAAAAATCTGCACTTGATTCAAAGCCACCTTATATAGATGAATATCTGTATTCCTATGTGTATATTAAATCTTAGTAATTATTAATACTTTTTAGACAGATTTTACCTACATACTGTACTTTAACCATTAATTAACATTACGTATACTTATCGATTGACACAAAGTGTACCAGCTTTAGGTAATATGCATAATTAATTATACCTACTAATTTTATAGCACCTAATAAAAATATTCAGTCATAATTTTTTAAGTGATCGAATATACTTGAGTAAGGCATAATAATTCTCATGGCAAAGTTATACTAATTTAGATTATTTTGGAAAAAGTTATTTTGACATTCAACTCGAGCTACCGAATTTATAAAAAAAAGACAGACAATTTAAACTTACGTGTATACAGTCCATATGTATAACACGAGCTAACATGTGTATACATACATACTGTTTGTAACATGTAACAATTGCAAATACAGTAACGCTATTTGAAAAAAGACAAGGCATTGAAAAAATTCCACGTAAGGGACTCGCTATATATTTTATATTGCTATCGTGGCTCGATAGCATAGTTGGTAGTGCACCTGACCCGGCATGTTATGGGTTGCGGGTTCGAATCCCGCTCGTGTAATTTTTTCAACACTTTGTCTTTTTTCAAATTGCAATTTGTTTGCAACAATATTTGCGTAAAATTATATGTAAATAACCATACAGTAATGCTACGAGTATTCAAGTGTGACAGTTTGTATTCATATTAAATTAGACTAGATTGTGAGTAGACTGAAAAAGACGCCAATACAATAAAAATAAGAGTCTACCAGGGGTTGTCAATAGTAACAAAAAGAGATTTATTTAAAAAAAAATTGTTAAAAGATGGCGTTTTTAAGTTTAGTTAAGCGTAGTGTTTGAGCTTCTCTATTTGGCTACATTTTAAAAAGACAATTTAATTTAGTTGAAGTTTAAATCGTACAGAAAACCTAACTAAATTGGTTAAATGTGGTGGTCAGAATAAAAATGTTTTTATTCTAGGAAGTACACACGGCGGCAGATCAACAACCTACCCAAAACTCAAATTTCTACAATCAATTTTGAACTTTAACTTTTGGTTATAAGGATCAATATTCATTGGAGAAATTTGACAGATTTGGGTAGGTTAATCTGCCGCCGTATGTACTTAAAATAGTGATTATTTCTTGAAATAATATCTCGCTCTATACATTGTTGATAAATCAATTTATATTAGCTACGCTTAGCACGATAACTACGCCATATAGTAAGTTGTTAACGCTTGTCTTTTTAAAGAAAAATGTCTGTATGTCCGCCATTTTTCTTTCTCGTGATCGCCTTGCCATAGACGACCTTTATAGGTACACTCAGCATCAAATTAATAAAAGCAATATCATCATCATCCTCATTTAAACTAGTCCACTAGTGGATGGACTCTCCAAGTGCACGCCACTGAACAAGGCAACATAAAAAGTCAGAAATGCCTTGAAGTTTTAAGAAAAGTAACTCTTATTAACTTACATTTTAAATCATCTTTTTGACTTGATATTCACAGAAATAGAAATAAAAATTTCTGGTCGTACAATTTTTTTAACCTAAATGTTAACATGATATTATGACCCTTTAGGATGCTTTAACCAATTGATGCAACGATCCCTAAAATTCTGTACTAAAGAAAATAATATGTTTTGTAACAAACTAGGTACCGTTTATATATTTAAATTGCAACATAATCACAATTAAAAGAATTGGTGCTATATTAGGTGCTCAAAGTTGAATTAATTAAATAATTAAGTTTCACATATCACATGACAATTTGTAAATTAAATGTACCATATAGTTTTAGAATTGTGTAAAATATAATGTTCGTTTGTAAGGTTTTAAGTTCCATAATCAAATATCACTGAGACAATGATTGTGGGGACGCAAATATAAAAATTACAGAAATACTTATTGTTTTAATTTGTTACCATCCAATTATTTATAGATGATCTGGAAAACACTAATACTGAAACGTTAATTACAAAAACACAAATGTTGCAAAAATTTCCATGAGCAGGTTTTGAACCTGCACCCTTCTGACATACCGGGTCAGGTGCTCTCCCATTTGAGCTATCGTGGTTCTAACCAGCCCGCCGAAATTATTCAACACTATTTACTTTCTACTTTGAAAGCCAAAGGCGCCCATTCAATGACAACAACTACCGTCGTTTTGGGTTAAAATTATATAAACAAAACAAAAACATTCTGAAACGTTAAGTTGATATATCTGCACATAGTTCCTAGTGTGAGTTTAGTTTGCTATCCGCATTCATTAAAATAGGTTTACGAAAACAAAAATTAGTATGGCATTGAAGCAGCGCCTCCTGGCGACATACGAGACGAGTTAAAATTTTGCCATACAAATTCTCGTTTTCGTTAACGTGATCGAATGGCGAATGAAACTCGCACTTGGCACCTAAAGAGAATTTAACACTACGTTTATTGGCGCCCTGACTGTCCAAAGTATCAAATTTCTTTAATAAATATTCAACCATGCGCTATTAGACATAAAGTTCAAAGTGTTTTGGGGAAAGTGTGTGGTATCCTGATGTGCAGTTTATCATCAATACTATCGTAATTTATCATTAAAGATTACTTACTTACTAGCTGACCGGCTGGCGGACTTCGTACCGCTTTGACAGTTTCCATGACAACAAAACAAACAAATCATTCGTCCGCATAAGAACACCCGTATCCCATGATGGATCCCTATAGCAGCGCCATCTACCGGGTCCAATTATAAATATAAACCATTCTCAAATCCACTTGAACTTTCATCCGAATCGGTCCAGCCGTTTAGGAGTTCAATAACATACACGCGCACAGAATATTTATACAGGTCGACTTTTTTATCCAAACCTTTTTTTTTTTTTTTTTTTTTTTTTCATTTTGTTGATGGCTTCGTGCGATTAGCACATTTAGCCAGTGTCAAAGTAATTTTTCTAACAAGTAATATATAAATTAGCAATATTTCTTTTCTGTATGATGATAATGAATGATAATAGAAATGAGAAATGATATACCACCCAACCCCTCGAGTATCTCAGTAAAGATGTGGGGCTTTACTAAGTCCTCGGGCGGACTTCTTGAGAGAATTTGAAAAGTGACGTTGCACTGTTTTGTTTCATTTGCCAACACTCATGCACACTCACGAACACTTAACGGTTAATAATCCACCATTATTTCACATTAATATTCGACATAACACAAATTTTAGAAAATAAAACAAAACCGCAGACATGACTCTTCACTTTCCCGCCAAGAAGTCATCCAAACCTTCTGAGATGACTCCCGTGATTTTTTTTTTTTTATATTTATTTATGAACATGGAATCTACAGCACTTTATAAACTAAGTTATTACATTGTATACTTAACCTACTGCCAATTACAGATCCCTACTTTGTAAAACTATATATTTAATTTATGTCGCTTAAGCAAATTAGAAAACAAAACAGATAGACAACACAATAATTCAAAAACGGCAAAAACAATTTAAAAAACAAATAAGTTAAAGTAAATCAGTGGTAGGTAGGTACGCACCGAACAGTGCAACTGCGAGTGCGAGTTGAGCGTGTGACTGTGTGAGTATGTGGTATGTGTGAGTTTGTGTGTGTGTGTAGTGTAAATGGACATTAAATGTGGTGCATGAGGGTGCATGGATGTGCGTATAATATGCTTGTGAGTGCTCTTTATCATCAGTCTGACAAGCAGGGGCAATTCTTCAGAAGTCTTGAATTATAAATGTGCTTATAATTCAAGACTTGATACAAACGAACAACTCTTTCTATTGGACCAACTCTCCAACTCGAAAAAAAAATCAGCTGTTCCATACAAAAGAACAGACAGACAGAGACAGGTTTGGATGGTGATACAAAAGTCGACCTGTAAAGCTAAAGATATATCTGGTATAGGTCGCGCCAAACTCCTAGTCCTCTCTGAAGTTGGCGCGATTCCCGTCGCAGTAGTAAAAAATAGGCGTTAGTAGGGCGAAGGCGGGGACGAGCGGTAGGGCCAGGTAGGCTACTCTTGACGCAAACTCAATCTCAATACAATTCCAATCCCAAATCTAAAAAAATCAAATGGCACTATTAAAAGCGATAACAGCGCTACATTGCAATTAAATTGCGTGGAAATTGAGTGAACAAATTATTATCGAGATGGGGCGTTCCGAAATTGCGAAACTTATCCCAATATCGATACATATTAATCGCATTGGAATTGTATTGAGATTGAGTTTGCGTCAAGAGTAGCCTACCTGACTGTACAGCTACGCAACGAAACAACTTCAGAGGGGACTAGAAGTTTGACGCGACCTATACCCAAAGTTCAAACTAAGATCAAATTTCAACCTAAGAAACTCCTTTAATAAGTCGGTGGATCTCTATTTTGAGTCTCAAGCTGTTGTTAGACTGTCTATTGCCTTTAAAGCAAAATTCTGTATTCTCACATTAATTCATGAGTTTAGCGACTCTCGTTGACATTGCTATAAAAACTATTGCCGCTACTAATTCTGTTAAATTCGATATTATTAAAAAGCGGCCAAATAACTTGTCCTGTTCTAAGCAAATATTAAATTGTCAATTGCATTTATAAAGGATTGCGCTGACGACGGACTTTCTTGTCCGTCAAAATAGATCTCTTACAACTTCATTGACGGCACACGAGGGTCTGCAAGCAAAAAAAGCAAGCGTACAAAATTCCGTCGTCGTCTGCGTAATCCTTAACACTTCATCTGAGACGAGTCGTCTTTTTTATGAGCTAATATAATTGTGTTTTTGACCGGAGAGAAACTTTTTACCAACTTTCAAAACGATATTGTAGAGGATTGGCAAATTATGACGTCACTATTTTGTTACGTCAGACTGTTTATTACTTTTTAGGTTTCAGAAAGAGCTGTTATGTTATTTCATATGTACGTTTAACATTTAGGAATTAATTATTGTTGTGTAAACATCCCAATTTTCAGGACAGTTAGCACAAATGAAAAACCAAATACTTTATGACAAATATACTGTATTAAATCAAATAAATTACAATTAAAATTAAAAAATAACCGACAAACTATTTCGATATTGGCGCGGATCCAAATAATTTCATTCGTATAATAAAATTGAACTATCAATTAAAAACAACGTAGGTAAATAATAAACATAATTTACATTTAAATGAAACAACTTTTACGGATCTACTCGCGTTTATTTTAAAATAAACGCGAGTAGATCCGTAAAAGTTGTTTCATTTAAATGTGTAGTGTTCGCGTAAACTTTAGAAAACAACATAATTTACATTCAAAATTATGCTTGTGCGTCTTTCAACACATGGTCTAAAACGAGGTTAAGGAATGGAAAATAATTATTAGCTAAATGCTCGCTTCCCTCTTAAGATTAAATTTCTTTTTTTTACAATATACAAGAATAGAGTACGTACAATTATGTTCTTCATTGAGATTATACATTATTATTTTATTTTACTGCTCCTACGTGAACTAACACAACGGTAGTACTTTGCATGCTACGTAAGTCATAATAGTCAATGCGCAGTTTCAGTTTCGTCAGACATTAAAGGTCATATTCGATTGATAACCTTCAACATCCCAAATAAATTTAAGGTATCTTGAACTTTGTGGCTTGAAATGTTTCACAAACATAGTTACTCAATGAAAAATTCAGCAGTGCCATTCCCAGATATACATATACAGATGCCATTAGAGAGAAATGAAACAACGCCGCGCCCAAAAGGTTTGAAGTGAAAGTTGAGTTTGTATGCCTGTCTCACACAATTGGGCATGTGTGAAAAGAAACATAGCAAGCCACAAGTCGGTTGGTCGGTCTAAGCTTATGCGAGCCTTATTGACTGGATGATTTGGAAGATAGCGGAGCCGCAAACTACGAAGATAAAGAGAGCTAACAGCCAGGGGCCTACGGGATACTGGTCTTCCTTTTCCTGAAACATTTGAAAAGATATTAAGTAAAATAACAAAGTCTAAAAAATAAAAATTATACAAATCGGATACTTATGCTGAACTAAATTGTATTTGTATAACTAATAAACTGATAAGTCTAACTTATAAGTAAGTGACTTATTATAAGTTATAACTACCTAATATTACAAAACCTGATAAATTACAATCTAACAGCATTATTTTAATTGTATTTAAAATCAACAACAAAAAAACATTTGAAGTTGCAGAAGTAATTTTTGTTTGACATAACTTACACAATGGTTTTAAGGTTGTGTAATCTGGGCAGATTTTCACTAAAATTTAAACTTAATTTGAAAGTATTAAAAGATTTGCAATTCAACAATATCACATAAGTCGGTCCATTCTTCATAATACATTTAATGTTGTCAAACTGTTGATGAGCGAAGTTTAGAAATAAAATATTTCCATTCAGTAAATTCTATTTTCATACAAGAAAACTGTGCCAATAGCTTGAAAAGTTGATTGCATGAATCAATAATAAACATGATTATAAATCATCATAATAATGTACAATATACAACTTTAACAAGAACGCACATTATTTTATTTGTCTGGAATTGTCAGTGGTAACATGAACTTTATCACAATACCGATACAGTTTAGAATTATATGCAGTCCAGATAACAATTGGAAAATATTAAATAAGCATTTGTTCAGGTGGTTTGACACAATTCGTTGATAATAGGCAAGGTTTACAAACAATACTCAATGTTATTTCAACTGATTAATTTGCAATCGAGTACTTTGTAAAGATAAAGATAAATTATCTTAACTTTTGTAAATTTTTTATGTACTTTATAGCATGTTTATCAGTTTATTATCTATATTTCATTTACACCTTTAAACTTTTGCATTACATTTTAAGAAAAATATTTATTGAATAGGTTATGAGATGAAACTTTATGCCCGTACCTTGGGATAAAGGGTATAATGCCTGCAAGTCATCAGCCACTAGCATTGGTAGGTCTCGGGTTAGTTAAAAGAGAAACTTTTTAGCAACTTTTATGGGAGCTTTAGAAATAAACTATTTTATTTAGTCAGTTGAGCATTCATTAATAACTTTTTACGTTACAGACAGATATTCATGCTTAATAAAAAGGTTACAGGTTAATGTTTTGATAATCTGTTACGTGATATCATTTATATGATAAAAGTTCTAAAATTAATTATTGTTGCAACATCCCTATTATCTAAATTATATTATATTTAAAAAAAATCATAACAGAGTAACTGTATTAAGTGGAAGAAACTTAACATTTATTATTGTGATGTAACTAGGTGATATTCAGAACGTTTTTATCCGTTTAAATTCTTTGATAACTATGGAACGCGAAAGTTTAAAATTATATACAACATGTAACAGAAAAGTGTGGTCAAAATGAAAAGATCCAAAGTGTATCCGTTCTAGATATTGTATGTAGTTACTAAGTCATGATTATTAACTTTAATGTGTTATGCAAAAAAAAAAAGGTGTAAATAAAAAAAAAGTAAACTAGTTGTTGTTCTGTTAACCCTTTCAGACCGAGCTGCTACAGTCGTGCGCTTCGACCACAATCAAATTTGACCCTTAACGCCAATTGTTGTGCTTGTCTGTGTTAGACCGGATGTTTTTGTTTTTTTTATAAAAAAAAGTTGGAAGCCGGCGGCGTTCCGTAGAAATATAATATTTTTATTTTATTTTTAATTTTATTTATTATATTACAATATTAGTCGACGACTAGTTATAAACTATAGCCCTGCGATTTTAAGTCGAGATTCCGTCCGAGGGATGTCGCAATCTCGGTCTGAAAGGGTTATAAACAGAATATAGTTTTACCTTAGTGGTCTTGGGTACATTGCCTCGCTGAGTTATGTTTTTGCTCGCCATCTCGTTGGCAATGCGCATTCTCTGTTTCGGTGCCATTTTATTTAATGTGAAGGTATATTTGTCCTGAAAACCAATAGAGAAATCATAGAATTAATCTTCATAGATCACCAAAGAATACATTAATGTTTGCACATTTACCAAATAGTATACTCCTGAATAAAAAGTAATTTAATAATTTAAAATATTGAAGATAATTCCATGGCCATATGTTTAAAATTGCCTAATGATGCCTATATAAAAACGTGTCCTATAACTTTCATACAATGTAACACTCAAATCAATTCAAAACTATTGGTTCAAATGAAACTAGAAAACTTTGTGAAAGACCAGTATATAACTTTCTAAAACTTTAGCACATTAGTGACCAAGGCGCATGCAACTGCGCCGTAATATAAGATACACAAAAACAACACACCAACATGGTATAGTAATCATGTTAATATTTTTAACAAATTGTTTTTTCATGTATAAAATTCCAGTTATAAATTTTAAGCTACACTTACCTTATGGTAGGTCGTGTATCAACTGAATGTACTTTTACTATCTAAACGATGCCACTGAGCGTGACGTTGTGACGGTAAGGGATCAGACGTGGCGCGAGCACTGGTGATGTAAACAACCTATTTCGCTTTCTAAATGAAGCTCTTACTTAAACACCATCTATTAGCTGATGACTACAATAAGTCAGGTTTCACTCTAATGACCTCGCTTTATACTGGCATTACTAAATAAATTGAGGAAAAGAGAAAAATAGCATAACAAACCAATGTTTGAACAGCTTGTTGGGTACAAGAGTGATTTCGTCAGCAAACCGATTTCTACGCAGATATAAGTTATCACGCTATACCATGTATGTTTTAATATAGTTAGTTAACGGCACTAATCAGAATTTCACACTAAAACGACGTGCTTATCGAGAAAACTGGTAAAACTTTACAAGTTACGAGAAAGGAATAATGGCATGTTTAGATCCAATTTAACTGTGACGTATGGTAACACAAACGCATTAACTTATAGAAACAATGTAAAACAAATTGTACTTACAATTAAATCCTAAAATTATAGGCTTTTAAGCCTCAACGCGTACAAATCAGCTTGACACGTATGTAAAAGTGAAACTCAAACGTCAAGCAAAAAAGCCACACGTCATTTGACATCGCTCATTGCGGCATGCGAAGGAGACACGCGTCAGTTATTGTTGCTATATCAAAATATTGTGTGATATCGTGACTTATTAATTATTATATTTTTTAAATGTTCTTTCGAATTGCATAGGTGTTAATATTTGCTACGCATAGTTAAATCCATTACAAAAAACATTACAATAGTAATTTATTAAACAAATTACGAACAACAGTTTTTAGTAACGCCATCTAGCCGCAAGTAGCAGAACTTATTTACTTTTTAGTAGTAGACAAGTAGTTAACAAATATAACCATAGATGTCACTTGCACAGTTTAATGTCGCTTGTAATAGATGGCGTTACTTAACTTTACTATAGCAAAAATTGTTTTAAATTTAAAAAAATCTTATACCATCACAGAAGAGATATGTTATTGACGAATGATACTAATACTGCTAAATATTCAGGCTATTTATATTTTCATAAAGTATAGTTGCTGGGTAATTAGTAAAATTTTAACTCTCCTCATATTCCACTAGGTGGCACTGCTTCAATGCCATACAAATTCTCGTTTTCAACTGCAACTTTGACATTTTCGTTAACGTGATCGTATTGTAATAAAACTTGCATTTAGTTTTCACGATAGGTAATAAATAAGAAACTGTTCGTTGAGAACAAATTATTATTAATTTATTGTAGGATTTGTAGGGTAGATTTTTATTCGGAGGTCAGTCACAAAGTAAGGAGACTGCAGAAGATAAGAGATAACCGCCCAAGCGCAGCTGTTGCGAGATTTCTTTTCCGCAAAGACATTTAATTACCTATTTAAATCTCTTTGCTTGTCCGTGAGAGGTTGTGTACGAGTATAAAAACCGTCTGCAGTTTCCTTATCTTGTGGTCTATCAGTCTGATTAGTGCCTATTCTTTTAATTTATTTATTTACCTATAACCAAATTTTTAGCCCCATAGAACCTAATACCTACGAAAAACTGTCTCATATAAGGATAACTCATAATAAGAGCTCTAATAACTCGTAATAAGAGCCCATTTGCCAAAACACAATTTCTGTCCTTTTCAGCTTTACAGCTTCATGAAATTCAAAAATTAAAAATTAAAATTCAAAATTCAAAATTCAAAATTCAAAATCATTTATTCAGTTTAGGCTACAAGTAGCTCTTATGAATGTCACTATGCCATCGGTCGTAGGTAAGTCTACTCTGGGCGGGAGATCTTGTACTGAGAAGAACCGGCAAGAAACTCAGCAAGTGTGCAGCTCTTTTCTCCCTTACAGCGTCAAAAATATTGGAAAATGCCCCCTATCATAGCAGGACACTTTCCATTACAATAAACACAAAAAATATAGAAGACAACCACAACATGTAAAAAAAACACAAAATAAAAAATATACGTTAACAAATTTGCATCAGGTAACAGTTGCAATTGCCACAATGTCATACAGTACCACTACAGTACTATCGTAAAAGTAAAAAATCGTTTAAGAAAAACAAAGTCAAATTATAGTGAAAAATACTAAAATAAGATAAGTATGCGTGAGCATGGTATTACCAAACTGCATCAAAATCCGTCAAGTGGTTTTTGAGATTAGCCCCTTCTAACAAACATACAGATGCGTTTTGTGTTGAATAGTCCATTTATTGAGGAAGGCTATAGGCTATATTACATCACGCTATGACTTATAGGAGTGGAGCAGCAATTAAAAACTACGCAAAAACAGGAAATATGGTGAAACCGCAGGGAACAGCTAGGTTTTTATGTAAGTACTACTATGTATACCTAGATAAATAGTGGTTTCCGCTTTTGTGGTCTAGTGGTTAAGACCACCGGTTTAGACCCAAAGATCTCGGGTTCGATTCCCAGTGGGGGGTAAGTAAGTACATGCTTGTGTACCTACTCGGTTTGGTTGGTGGTAGGAGTTTTTTGTCCGCCTGGCTAGCTACCACCATCTTATCTAAATGTGTTGCCATACATCAGTGTTTGTAGTATGTGTTCCGGCAGCTAGAGATATGATAGCCAGTGCCTCACCAGTTGAGGATCCCGGGTGAAGTGCGCTTCCATCATTGGCCTTATCATCACAACACCAGGTGAGATCAAGGCACTGGGCTTACCCATAAAATATATATTTTTTCAAAACCATTTTTTGTGTTTAAGTTCTTTTTTAACTGTCGTGGCGGACTTCTTGGCGGGCAATAGAAGTGTCAGTCTGCGGTTTATATTCAAGCCCTACGCGGAGCCAATGCTGCCGGGCGGGACCAACAGCTTTACGTGCCTTCCGAAGCAAGGAGGAGCTCGATACCTATTACTTATAAATTTTGGTCACCCATCCGATGACCGGCATTTGTAAAATTCCTTAACCTTAGCAATCGCAAACCGGGCATGTTAACCGCTACGCTACCGAGCTCCATACAATATTACTTATAGCGAGTAAATTCGTAAGCAAATTGAAAATTGTATTAAACAATTTCAACATCCATTCCTATGGAGATGAGCCAAAATACAGAATCACAATCGCATTCATCAATACCAAACACCTCTCTTTCTAACTAAACAGAAAGACAGAGATAGCACAACAAGTTGTTGAACAGAGACAGATCGGTCAAAGGATGGCAAGGATAACATTATCTTAGTTCAACCAATCGGTGACTAGCTTTTATCCTTGGAGGGCGATCCTTGAGCTCTGATTGGTGGGTTGAGATACCGCCTTGTTAGACAACGCCCCTGAATAGAATCCATTCGAATGAAAATTTTGAAGGGGGAAGGTCGGGGTTCTTGGCTGTTTAATGGATCTATAATTGTTTAGTTTTTATAGTGATACCAAGTCTGTAGAATTCTGTAGATTGAGTTTAAACGAAAACGAAAGAGAATAAAGTGGATTGTATTAGGGAAGGAGAAAGCCAAGTAAAACGTATATAAGTAATTAATAAAATAACAAAATAACAGTTGAAAACATACCAATCACCAATATTTTACAAAGCATCAACGATGACAAGGCTTATGGTAAAAGCAAAACAAAAGAACGTTGACAGCTAGAAAAATAAGTATTTAAAAGAAATTATTCATAAAAGAGTATTTAATCTGTAACCGCATCAGTGGTCTAGTGGCTAAAACCACTGGTTTAGACCCAACGGTCCCGGGTTCGATTCCCAGCGGGGTAAATGTTTGTGTACACGGTTTGGTTGGTGGTAGGGCTTGTTTGTCCACCTTGCTAGCTACCACCATTTTATCTAAATATATCGCCATAACATTAATGTTTGTAGTATTGTTGTGTTCCGGCAGCTAGAGATAAGATAGCCAGTGCCTCACTAGTTGAGGTTCCCGGGTGAAGTACGCTTCCATCATTGGCCTTATCACATAACATCAAGTGAGATCAAGGCACTATGCTTACCCATAATTTTTTATTAAACAATTTTTTGTGTTTAAGTTTTTTTTTTTAACTGTCATGGCGGACTTCTTGGCGCAACATTGAAGAGTCATGTCTGCGGTTTTGTTTTATTTTCTAAAATTTGTGTTATGTTGAATAAGTATTAATGTGAAATGTGTGTGTTAAGTAGATATTATGTATATATATTATATTATTTTATTAAGTATAATGTAAAATAAATAGATCTTAATTTTTAAATTTACAAGTTACCGGTACTTACACTACTTCTCATTGTCTCCTTATTTGTCCAATGCCACAAAGGTTGTTTGTATACACAAATAACCGAAAATGTAAAAATAAAAGGTAGAAAAGGCGTTTTTATCGCTTAAAGCGATCTCTTGCTTTAAGCGATAAAAACGTTTGCTTACTTTTATTTTTAAATTTTCGGTTATTTGTAGTACTGTGTATTCTATTATCTACTTATTTATAAAATGATATAATGATGAAATTATTCGTAAGCGGCTTCTTAATGAAACCTGAGACATGATTAATTAAATTCATTAGTTAATAGCTTACTAAGATAGGTAGGTAATCTACATAGGCTAATTATCGTGCTTATACATACTGTTTACTTTAAGGTAGGAACTTAATTAGGCTTATAAATGCGATACTTTCAGTACAACATGAACATAAATTACCTAATTTAAAAAAAAAAGAAAAAGTGTTGAAAAAATTCCACGAGCGGGATTCGAACCCGTAACTTTTTCAACACTGTCTTTTTTTAAATTATAATTTGTATAACCATAATCATAAATGTATATTTTATAATTTTTAAGTCTGGCAACAATGTTTTGTGCACACAGACTTTTTCCCTCCTTCTTGTCTTTGTCACTAGCAGCTAACACATTTCATCGTCATCTCAGCCAAAAGACGTCCACTGCCGGACAAAGGCCTCCCCCAAGGATATCAACAACGCTATCACATTTAAATTACATTTAAATGTTTATTAAATGGTTGAAAATAGTTAAATCTCTATTTTACTCATTCATTAATTTCCAACACGATAGATTTATTAAAACATGCCATCGATATATAAATAAATTAAAGATAGGTAAGTACTACAGAGATTTTCTTTTATGTCACAACGATTCTAGTTAGTCTAGACTTAAAGGCTCGAAATGCTAAAAGAAGCAAGTTTTATACTTGCTGCCTTAAAAAAGTATTGACACATTTTTTCTGAAAAAAAAAACAAATGTTGAAAAAATTTCCACAAGCAACAAAAATTGCGTTAAAATTATTTAAACACATTTTTTCTGAATAACAGTAATTTGCAATACATTTTTAAGCGCATCGTTGTTCTTCAGGTGTGTTCGCAAAAATGCAAAGTAGGTACATAGGTAAATAGATAGTTAATATTATAGAATAAGTTAATATATTAACAAATTGAGTCTTGGTCTCTTGAATAAATGAATATTAAAATAAAATAATATTAATAGTAATAATATAAAAAGCTAAATTTTAAACCTACTTCTCAGTACTTTATGATTATTTATTATCAAAATTCAAACCTTTGTTTGTTAAATGTGTTACATTAAGATCTTCCTAATATACATTTATATACAATGAACCTAAAACTAAAAACCTTAAACAATATAATACAATAACTAAAATAAATTATTAAAAGGAGTCCCTTTAGGCAAGGTTCCGAAGATACTGGCAGCGTTCCCCCTTTGAATTGCTAGACTAATTCTTTGTCCGAGGTAGCTGCCAGCTCTTCGGTCTCCTGTGATGTCGACTAACCTTTTTGCTATTTCCTTAAAAAGCCTTATAGCGCTAGGACCCCACGGACCAAGGGTAATAATATTGTATTCTATTGTAGGCCGACCTCCGTAGCCGAGTGGCTGGCACGCCGGATTTTGGGAGACGCTAACTCTCCCGTGTTCGATTCCCGGTCGGGTCAAACGAGCTTTTCGATATTGTGTCGGGTCTGGGTGGTTGTAATTCCGATAATTCTACTATGTGATGTTGTCTAATATTTATTTATTTATTCAATTATATCGGTTCAATGAGTTTTTATGTCGAAGAGATTTATTATTTAGCCTAATTACATCCTACTGTGTCTTTTATTACGATTCTTAACCATTATCCACCAATCATCTCTTTAGCTATATATGTATAGCTTTTAAAAAAACTTCGCAAAATAGTGCTTTCTCGTCCAAAAGTTTCGGCTTTAATATTGTCATAGGACCAGACGACTGTTTGCCAGCCGGCGCCGGGCAAGCGCAAAACAAACAAAATGGCGGAGAAAAAAAAGAGATTTGCGAACTTTTTGGTATATCGGAATCCTGTCAATTTAACACATTCTGGGACTTCTTGGCGGGAAAGTGAAGAGTCACGTCTGCGGTTTTGTTTTATTTTCTAAAATTTGTGTTAAGTCGAATATTAATGTGAAATAATGGTGGATTATTAACCGTTAAGTGTTCGTGAGTGTGCATGAGTGTTGGCAAATGAAACAAAACAGTGCAACGTCACTAATCAAATTCTCTCAAGAAGTCCGCTTGAGGACTTAGTAAAGCCCCACATCTTTACTGAGATACTCGAGGGGTTGGGGGTATATCATTTCTCACTTCTCATTTCCATTATCATTCATCATCATCATTTCCATTATCATTCATCATCATCTTTAGGATTATAATACTAATGAAATTAAGAAACTAATGACATGGCAGCATGGTCTATGACCTTAGCCGGTTCCTCAGAGAACAAACTATAAAAAAAAAAAAAAAAAAAACACATTCTGGATGGTTCTTGGCGGGAAAGTGAAGAGTCATGTCTCTGCGTTTTTGTTTTATTTTCTAAAATTTGTGTTATGTCGAATATTATGTGAAATAATGGTGGATTATTAACCGTTAAGTGTTCGTGAGTGTGCATGAGTGTTGGCAAATGAAACAAAACAGTGCAACGTCACTTTTCAAATTCTCTCAAGAAGTCGTCCGCCCGAGGACACTAACCTCAAAAAAAAGCTCCACATCTTTACTGAGATACTCGAGGAGTTGGGGGATATATCATTTCTCACTTATCATTTCTATTATCATTCATCATCATCATACAAGAAAGAAATATTGTTTATTTGTGTATTGTAAAGTAATACATAAATAAACAATATTTCTTTCTTGTTAGAAAAATTACTTTGACACTTGCTAAATGTGCTAATCGCACGAAGCCATCAACTAAAAGAAGAAAAAAACACTTTCTGTCTGTGCCATGGATTTGTTTTTTGTCAGAGAAACTTAATAAAGTCTTAGGAACTAAGTACGTAACGTGGTTTTTATCAGGCAGAACGAAAAATTTTATTTTTATAATCATCGTTTTGCTTAAAAAGTAACTAAATATAAGCACGAATCGGTATGCGGTCCGGACGACACGTAAAAAATTAGTCTTATATTTTAACGTTTTTTAACTTTCGCGTTCGTAAAACGAGGTTTAATGCAAACTCTTTAGCATGCATAATTCACGCATACTCCTCCTTTCTATATTCTTTTCTGTCAGGATTCGTTTTTTAAAATCGATGCCAAATCTCTTTGCTACCGAGGGACGGCGAAGGTCCAATAAATGAATATAAAAAGAGCATAGATTATTCGGCGAACATAAAAAGCGGAGCGCAGTCTTCCTTTAAAGAGATTTTCTGCAGCTCTGCTTATATCCCTTAAGCTTAGCGACATCGAAGATTAAGGACAAACTGACAAAAGGACAAATCTGAATACACAATGCAGACATGGTACAACATTATTGTAATATTGTTTTTTTTGGCGAAAATGAAAGTACAAAGCACTTATATCGAATATCTTAGATCGTTCGCGATAAGTTTGTTGCTTTGAAGAAAGGGAAATCTCTTTGTCTGCCTAGTTTAGTTCTGCAAGTGTTTTAGATGACATCCATGCGTGGACTGATCTGCGAATAATATTATCAGCAAAAGAAGTATCAAATCGAATACAGCGAACGAACACAGATATACACTTTAGAAGTACAGACCATAATAAATAACATCTAGTAAATAATTAACCTATATACTGTCCCAGTGCTAGGAAAGTACTCGTATAAGTATCGGTAATATTTTTTAAATGAATACGACAGAATTTATGAACCCTTGTAGGTACATTAACATTAAGACGCTGATCCCACAGTCGAAATGAATTAATCGGTTTTCTGGGACTGTACCTACTTATCGAATGTAATTATGGTAGATTTTTCATAAATAAATGAATAGAAATAAAGGGCCTTTATCATTAAAATAATGAAGTCATCGCTAAAATTGAAGGGTGTTGGCTTGATCACTAAGATTGCCCAATGCGAGTTGGTGATCTTTTGACCCAATTTTTCAGTCCAATTCCTCACTAGTCCTAGTCAGGATTCCTGGTGAAGTGTATTTCTACATTCAGCGACATCGTCACTTGCCAACAAGGCGGGTTCCCTTTGAACAACAGGGGATCTTTTATACGAAGTGTGGAGAAGCAAACTTGCTGGTCGGATGAAGATGGCAAGTATCGGACAGTCCTGCTCAACAACTGGGTGCGTGCGAGTTTCATTCGCCATTCGATAACGTTAACGAAAACGAGAATTTGTATGGCAAAATTTTAACTCTTCTCGTATGCCGCCAGGAGGCGCTGCTTCAATGCCATACTAATTTTCCGTTTTCGTGAACGTAATCGAATGAATACGGATAGTAAACAAACCTCACACTAGGCACTCTGGACTCCGCTTTTGCTTAACACCATTGAAGTAACCTTACGGTGTAACTTTTAAAAATAGTCAATGCTAATATTCCGAATAAAGAGAATTAAGTAGCATTTACGAAATAACAAACAAACTTAAAGATTGATAACAAAAAAACGGCGACTGTCGACTCCTGGCGCCAATACCGGCGCACACGCACTAGTACGCCACAGCCGTGCGGATTATCCCACGAAATTCCGCAAACGTAACCTGTGCGCACGGTAAGAGTACGAACTAAACGTAAACTCATTAAAAAAATACCAAAATCAACCAAAAACGCACCCAAACGCTACAACCAAATCGACAGTGGCGCCATTGTCAATTTGACAGCTATTTTGGCGGGTGAAATTTGTTGTCTATGAAATATTTGGCTGTAAACCATTTTGTTTCGTTTACGCTTGTTCGGAGAGATCCACAGTTATGAGTACTGGCAGGTTGTAGATAAACATTGGTTTTTAGAATATGGTCTGTTTTTGTACCCGAAAAAATTGGGCTTGATTTTAAAACGAAAATGCAAAATATTAGTAAAGCGGTTTAAAAGTTTTTGTAACATTGCAATGTTCTAATAGGTAGGTATGCATTGAAACTGTTTCTAATTCAAAGATGCTAAAATCAATACAAACAAATGAACGTACATAGGTATGCTTATTAGTTCTAGTTTTATCCAGCTGTCTTTTTCGTTCTGATTGTTTTAATTACGCTATTCCTATTGAAATATTAGTTGAAATAAAAACTGTGTATGACTGGTTTCTGCCACCATGTTGTCACTGCGTTCGAAATTCGAACGATAAACTTCGAATCATTTGTTGCGGTTGTTTTGTATGCTTAACGTTTCTAACCTTTACAATATCATTGTTATTTACTGGTCCTTCGAGCAGAATGTATCGGCTGCCTAAAGCAGGCAATGCCGGTACAGTGATGGGAGCTAAAGGATTAGGGAGCTGAGGAGGGGTGGATGGCGTAGCCACGATACGATTGTTGTGGGGATGGAGCTGAACTTGTAGAAGTCTCTCCTTCTTCTAGATAATGTCTATTTTCAAATATAGCACGTATTAGTGCGCACACGCACTTTATGAAGGGGGTTTCACCCACGCAATTGAATATTTGAGCCGAAGGCACTATCAAAGCGGTTAAATACCGGCCGGTAGGCTATCGAACGAGATATTTCTAGAAGGTTCTTGAGCGGAGAGCTGAGCGAATCGGAACTCGGCTTGTGCTGATTACGCGACGTCACGGGCGGGCCGATCGAGCCAGACAGAAGGTAACACTGCTAAGGTAAGCTCAAATTTTAATTGTTTTTTTTTTTGATCTGGCACGGCAGCAGACGAAAGGTAAATAAGAGCAATTACACATCACAGACCACACAAAGACCGCTTCCACGGACACTGATCTCGGAACAGCCCAAGCGCAGCTGTAGCGAGATTCCGTGTCCATGTGATGTTTTCTATATGTGCGTTGTTCCAACAGTCAACAGCGAAGTATTGCACCTTAAAATTAAAGAATATAACTTACCGCATGATCTGTCGCCTGATGCGTTACGACGTGTTGCGTAAAACATCACAAAACCGACCACACATCGTACAATCGCGTTCGGAAATTCATAATGCGATATTAGCCAGAATCCAATTTGGCTGCATTGTGACCAGCTCATGTGTGATGATTGTAATACGGGTGCTGCGTGTGGGATCCCACCGCAGATACAGAATCGATAACGCAAATTAATATTGTATATAAAACTTTTTCAAGAATAGAAAAAAAAATCTTTAAATAAGACAAAGGGAAATTAATGTGTGTGCCCGTTTTTAGATTATGCAGACCCTATGTAGGGCACTTCGACACTTTATGCCCACGGTTTGACACAATTTTCGTCGCCAATAAATAACATAGAGTACCTATTATTGAAATTTTTCGGGAAAGCATCTAGCAAGCAGGATCTGTATTAAATTCTTGCTAAAGACTAAAACCAGTGGCCGACCACCATTTTTTATTGTTTAAAAAAAATCACAATAAAATTTTTTCGCATACCAGCAGGTGGCCGATAACAATTAAAATTCTATTGTGTTTGGTATTCGCGCGCTTGAGCTCATAAACTACATGTCAATTAAAAAATTCTGGCTAAAAACCAGAAAATCTTAGCTACATTTTCAATTACAACTGACTGGCTGGAAAAAAACAGCGATACTTTCACATTTTGAATACAAAATTAGCTCAAAAAAAAACCCGTACATTTTATATCACAAAGACGCAGTATCACAAAATATTAGTTCTAATTACAGAACTGGCTGAAAAAAACAGCAACAATTTCACATTTTAATTACAAAAAAATCTCAAATTAAACCGCAGTACACTTCATATCACAAAGACTTTGTATCACAAAATCTTATGTTTAATTACAAAAGTGGCCGAAAAAACATCAATACTTTCACATTCTATTTAAAAAGCTGGCTTAAAAATAACAGCAATACATATCACAAAGACCCATCCCTAAAAGCGCATCTAACCGGGCGCCCTCAATGAGGCAACGTACCCCCATGGCGGACAAAGGAGGCTGTTCATTTAGTCCGGTAACGCGATACTTTATAGCCGCATTGTTTAAACAATTGCGTAAGTGATTGTAAAGGCCGATCTGCACCTTGCTGGATGGCTGCATGCGGAACGTGAGCAGACATTTATTTTTTGTTAATTTATGTTGGAGTACGGGTGCTTTCGCGAGGCATCGGCTCCAGTCGTCGGTCGTCGTGCTGCGGTGCGCGAGTGGCCCGTGCTCCAACATATAATTGAGTTAAGTCCCACAGACTGGGACCTAACTGATCCCAGGATCTTCGCAAGATGGCTGGCAAGAGCTGATAAGATCATGAGAGTAGCCGCAGATCGTGTGCAGTGCCGTGGAGAGGCCTATGTCCAGCAGTGGACTTGTATGGGCTGACGATGACGATGATGATGATGATGAAGTACCAATTATATGTTATCTTACGTAGCTAAACAATAAGAACATTCAATTTAAAGTTTTCGCGAGCACACATTTTAATGAAAACCTTTTTTATATTCCTTAATGGAGAAGTGCTTCGCTTTATATCTTCTGGTGGTGACGATAAGGAATAAGTTTGTAGATAAATTTCTTTTTTTCATGTGTTGTCAACCCAGGAACATTTTTATTCATAATTATATTTAAATATAAAAAGCGATCCCATGGGAGAAATAATGGCAACTCTTCTACTTTTCTATATGAACATAAAAATAAATAGGCGAACATAAATATGAATAGACCTAAACGATAAGAGATTACAAAAAAAGAGTCTTATATTCTCTCAGGGTTCATGGGTTTGTGTTTTATACCCATTTATCAGCATCGTTAAATATCCGATCGTTTACTAAAAATACTTATTGCAAAGTGGCTGTTTTTTTTTGTAAAAATAAGGACAGTAAATAAATAAAGCACTCAATTCAAAATTAAAAACAGTTTTAATCGTCAATTTATCTATACTAATATTATAAAGCTGAAGAGTTTGTTTGTTTGTGGTTCGAATTGAAAAATTCTTTTTGTGTTGAATAGTACATTTATTGAGGAAGGCTATAGGCTATATTACATCACGCTATGACTAATAGGAGTGGAACAGTCGCTAATTAACGCGGGTGAAATCAGTTAATAAAAGTCCTACTGCTGGCTTAGCCTTAGGCTTTCCTAAATAAATAATAGCACATTTGGCTTAAAAATATGTAACGTTTTGTGTACATGGTAAAAATAAAATGTTTTTTTGAATGCAGAAAAAATATAAAAAAAGAAAAATTAAAAGCATGGTTCTCCATTGCATAACACTACCTTGTCTATCCGGGCAATAGGGAGCATACGTTGAGCGGTGCGGGATGGCACCAACCGGGGGCAACTCGTCTCCGGTTACGCGACGTCTGCTCTAGTTAGCGTAATTTACGTGATTCCAACCAAAATTTAGGAGATCTTTAGTACGTGTTTTCAATTCATCATCATCATCATCATCACCGTCAGCTCATTTATAAGTCCCCACTGCTGGGACACGAGCCTTCCCAATGGATGGATAGGGAGAATGTTTCAATTACGCTATGTTAAAAGAAAGCTTCGATAAGCATGTTGTGATTTACCAGACAAACCAATTCTATCTAAACTGTGAATAATTTTAATTGGCTTTTCTTTATTATGTTATAAGTACCATTGTAAAACATGTATTGAAAGCTGTTATTATCCTAAATAAATAAATAAATAAATGTTCAAATAATTTTTAACGCAAATTTTGTTGCGAAAAAATTATATAAACACAAATGTTGAAAAAATTTCCACGAGCAGGATTTGAACCTGCACCCTTCTGACATTCCGGGTCAGGTCCTCTTCCAATTGAGCTATCGTGGTTCTAACCAGCCCGCCGAATATTTGTAAAAATATTATGATCGGATGTTAGTGACGGTAGTTGTTGACATTGAATGGGCGCCTTTGGCTTTCAAAAAGTAAAGAGTGTTGAATAATTTCGGCGGGCTGGTTAGAACCACGATAGCTCAATTGGAAGAGCACCTGACCCGGAATGTCAGAAGGGTGCAGGTTCAAATCCTGCTCGTGAAATTTTTTTCAAAATTTGTGTTTTTAAATAAATAAATAAATAAATAAAAAGTTTGTAGGCTTTAAACTTTAAAATGATTGTCGACTGACTAACTTATATAGCCAGTGTGCGGAAATTCGAGGATTCCAACTAAGTATGCATTTTTGTCATTGACGTAAAATTATCATCATTATCATCATCGGCCTATTTTAGTCCACTGCTCGACATAGGCCTCCCCTAATGAGCGCCATAGCGCCCTGTCCTCAGCTTGACGCATCCAGCATCTGCCTGCAGTCTTTCGCAGGTCATCATCCCACCTGGCCGGAGGTCGTCCTACACTACGTAAAATCATGACAATTAGCAATTTTTTTATATATATTAGGAAGTGGCCAGTGTTCGTCAGGAACTACAGATCAACAGTTTTCTTCATTAAGGGCTGATTTTTCAATAGTCAGTTAAAATTAATTGAATAATTTTGAAATAATGACAGATTCTCTACTCTACTACTCTTTCCTAGCCGATTCCGGCTACAGCGACCGCTTTTTTTTTAATGGTTGCCGTCACGGAGTATCTGCTGATCTGCCCTTTCGTGCAGAGATTAGGTAAATTCGGATTAAATTAGGATTCTCTATAGAAAATATGTCACAATGACAATGTTATTCGTTGGATAAAACTTATTTAAGGATTGAAAAATCGGGCTTAATTATTCAAAAAGGGATCAGCAACTGATTATTGACTTTAGCGACTATTGAGGCAGACAGGCTACCTGCTTCCTAACAAAATTTCAATTACAGTTTTCATTAGTTTTTTGCGACCGGCACTTTTTGTCGATCACTAGGCTTACTGTGTCGAGCACTGGTGTCGCTATGATTCACTATGAAAAGTTGCAAATCATAAAAAAAAACAAATGCCGAAAAAAATTCTACGGCAGATATTTCTTCAGCATTTTTTCAGCATTTTTTCAGCATTTGTTGTTTGCAACAAAATTTGCGTTAAAAAATATTTGAACATTTATAAATTTATAACTTACCTAGTTATTAACATTGAATGGGTGCCTTGGCTTGTAAAGTAAAAAGTGTTAAATAATTTCGGCGGGCTGGTTAGAACCACGATAGCTCAATTGGAAGAGCACCTGACCCGGTATGTCAGAAGGGTGCAGGTTCAAATCCTGCTCGTGGAAATTTTTTCAGCATTTGTGTTTTTGTAATTTGTTCGCAACAAAATTTGCGTTAAAATTATTTGAACATTTATAGTTGCAAATCATATTAATTCAGTTAAATAAATGTATTTTCAAGATATAGATACAGTTCTTTATCGTTGAAGTTTGTAGATACCTATGGTATTTCGTTAAGGGCTACAGACCTACAGGCTCGTAGGTTTCTCCTATGATTATAGGAGAAATCTTGAGTATCGCCAAATCTAAAGAAAAAAACAAAAACCATAAACAAGAAACGTCATATCCCATCCGCAACGTCTAAAATTATCCAAATTGTTGCAGACAACCGGGGAACATGATACCCCAATCCCCCCTCCCCTTTCGCCTACCCACGGTCTCTCTGACGTATGCTATCACTCTTCATTCTAATATACAGAGATGATACGGACAATGCTAGGAAGTAATAATCGCAGGGGTTGAAGCGAGTATTGTTCCCTTGTGCATTTCAGATTAAAAGTACATACTATAATTTTATTTCTCGATAAACATGGTTCATGGTGCAAGAGCCTCGTTGAAGCGAGGCCCTGGGGAGAAAAACGCCCTCCAGGCAGACCTCAGATGCGCTGGTATGATGCCCTGAAGAAGGCTCACGGCTTCAAATGGATAGAGAGCACAAAGCAGGGAAGAATGGAGGAGCTCGATTGTGTAGTTGGTACCAATGTTTAACATGCTGGGTGACCAAAACTTTATCACCTCGAGCTCCTCCGTGCTTCGGAAGGCACGTAAAGCTGGTCCTGGCTGCATTAGCAGTCGTTAACTACCACCAATCCGCACTGGGCCCGCGTGGTGGTTTATGATATGTTCTCTCTATCCATCCATAAGGAAGGCTCGTGCCCCAGCAGTGGGGACATCAAAATGTGCTGGTGATGATACACCTATTGATACTATAATTTAGTAAAGCGAAAAAGCAGGGACTAATAAGTGTGACTTGGGATGTAGCAAGTTAAGCAACTCTTGCAAAGGAGGGGCAGGGGGGTTCGGAAGGTATGTATAAATAACACTTTACCATATAAAAATTACATCAAATTGTAAATAACAGTAAATGAAATCTATGAAATAAAGTAACATTAACAAGTTCTAACAACTTTGAAAGCTTTGTATTAAATCGTGGTAAATAAATACAAAATAAAAACCATAATGGAAAATGAATGTTAATTTTGATAATAGTGGTAGGTAAATACAAAACAAATTCTAAAACCAATTTACGGAGAAGTAAAAAACTTTTGTTCGAATCGGCCAAAGGAATGCGTTCCAAAATCAAATGTACTGGAACGTGAGTAGCAAAAAAGAAAACAATCACAAGTCCAGACAAGCGTGCACCTATTTAGACCACGCGTCTCGAGTGACGCAAATTTTGGCGCCATCGGACAATGGACGCCATTTTGGAATCTACGATTGTCAGTGCAATCATCACATCACAAGGCTGAATAATTCTTTTCAGCAACTTTACTTTTACAAGTACTTTATATAAGAAACAGCGTTTTTTTAAACACAATTGGAGATAATTGCGTTGATAGTGGCGCCCTAAAATTGTACCAAATATTTGCAAGCTTGTTTTTATTCTCTGCTTTTTGATGTTAGAGATAAGAGCTGGTTTGCAATGCTAATATTTAGTAGGCGGAAAAAGTACTCGACTAAGTTAAGTACCTACGTCTATTGAAGAGCGCCAAAACACTTTTACTGTAGTACCTATGCGGTGCACGCATCATTTGATACGTTGAAGAGTGTCCTCTGAATTATTCGTAACTTTATACTTACATTCTCTTGTTACGTCATGGGTAAGTATTTTTGGTCGTTGTTTGTTACCTAAGCATTTACTTGTCTATGATTTGGATGTTTTGTTCAAATCCAATCAACCGTATCTAAACACTTTCTATTTGATATACTTACCTATCTACACTACAATTGTCAGTAAAAAAATAAACATTCACAATTGTAAAATATTACATGTTTAAAAGCATTACATCATTAAGCGCCATGGTAAACCAACAATAATTATCTACTGTGTCCTAAAGTCTAACTGTTACGCAAATTTAAACCTTTATTTGTGAATTCCTTTCGCTTTTAGGTATTTAAACGCTTAAAAATTGTATAAACAAAGACAGCGGAGCGCTAATTTGTGTGGCTTCCCAAACCCTTTCCTTAGGGGAAGAAGGTTAGACGAAAACAAGGGGGAATGTACACCAACAGCGAAACCTTTTAGGAAGCACCTCCCCTTGGCTCATTTAAAAAAAAGAAAACAAATAGCTTAAAAACTTCCGGTTGTTGGACGTGTTCGAAATACAAAAAAATACAGTTTGCGTTTCGAACGCTAGGCTCTGTCTTTTTATTGAAATATTTACTCGCCAGTCCATTTTCTTTAGATGTCAATTGAGGTATTTATATCTCAGTAATGTCAACAGTTTCAATATTTGCTACTAGAAACTTCTTGGTGGGAAAGTAAAGAGTTATGATTGCCATTTTATTAAGTTTCAGTTTTGTCGAAAACTACCATGAAATATTGGTAAATTACTTAGATAAAAATGAATAAATGTTTCCCACACTCACACGAATTATCTAGCCCCAAGAAAAGCTTTCTTAAGAAACTCGTTATATGGTTAACTAGACAACGGATAAACATACATAATATATTTATTCAATACTTATTTCTAGTTTTAATAATAAATTTTTGTATTTATTTACAACATAAATTAAAAAAAAGGAAATAGAAATAAAAATATACACATAATTTTATACATAGGAAACACCCAGACACGAAACAATTTAGAAAAACAGGTATTTCTAAATTGATCCGACCGGGGATTGAACCCGAGACCTAAGAGATGGCGACACCATGAAAACCGGTGTGCAAGCCACTCGACCAAGGAGGTCGTCAAAATTAACCTTTCAGTGTTCGTGACATTTTGAAGTCAGTCACCCATCCACTTCCAATCTTTTCCGAAAGCTGCTTAACTTGCACGATCAAACTTTAGATTATTAAATTCAGTACGTTCGCCGCACACTCCCGTTTGTTACCAAAATGGAGGCACTCGGCACAGTTATGTCAACTGCTCGACGTAATACATTAGGTCCCAGTTTGGGGACAAACAGTCGGCGCGGACAAACAAACTTACACGCACTCTGTAGTAATAACCTGACTGGATACTACGACGGACACTTTAGGTGAATCACCTCTTAAATGCTCCGGGTTTGCCACACTCGTCTCGAGAGTCGAACGCCTCGAAGAATCTGGTAAGGAGTGGTGATCATGATCATACTTAGTCTATATTAGTCCACTGCTGGATATAGGCCTCTCCAAGTACACGTCACTGATTACGATCCGCGGCTACTCTCTCTCTCTCTCTCTCTCTCTCTTGCCAGTCACCTTGCGAAGATCAACGCTTCACCTAGGTCTGAGCAACCTAAAGTTGCTTTCCGTTCCTTATTACTCTTATAGACTCAGGCCGGTCACTAGAAATCACCCTTCCAAAAATATATGCCTTTGTTGTTGTTTTGTCAGAAAGTATAACTATTAATTTTATCTATAACATACAGCTTTTAATAATAGCAACCTTCTAGCCATGTTTCGAGGATGATACGGAATAATCTACACAGTGCGGCAGATTAAAAAGAAAAATATGAGAGTAGCCGCAAGAAAGAGAGTAGTCGTCCTCAGAGTCTTAAGAGGCCTATGTCAAGCTGTAGTCAAGGCTGATGATGATGATGATGATGATGATGATGATGATGATGATGATGATGATGATGATGATAATGATAGTGATGGCCTACCTACTTACGATACATTGTATTACAGAACAAATTTTGAATAAAATCTATTTTCAACATTTACAGAAAAACACTGCAGTTCACCAGTCAAACGAGGTGAACACCTCGCCAGGGCTTTCCAAGCCGGCCCGGTAAATAGATCGGTACATTATTGATCTAACCGAGACTCGAACCGGCGACCGCAAAGCTAAACAGATTAACGCACAAAACAATGACGGCGGCGGCGGCTGGACATACACAAACAATATTATTGTTAGTAGAGATTTGGGAAATGTGTTGTCTTAGGTTAGGTGAGGTTAGATATGATGACCGGTTTTTTAAGTTACTGAGCCTAAACACGAGCATACGGCCCGCCTGATAGAAAGCTACTTTCCGCTTTCCAACAACTTGGAGTCCTTTAATAAAAAAAATCTTATTTTACATTTCTTATTTCTCATCTCTCTTCTTTCATTTCCCATCTCTCATCTTTCTAATAAAAAACAAAATATTTCTTATGTCATATTTCAAATTTTAATATTTCTTTTTCTTTTTTCTTATTTTTTGTTTCCTATTTTTATTTCTCATGTCTCATTTCTTTTTCTTTAAAAGATCTCTTAAAACGAGGTTAAGTTTTCTTAATCTCACCTGATGTTAAGCAACGATAAAGCCAATGGTGGAAGATGGAAGGTGGTGGAATGATGAATGGCACTTCAATCGGATTCCTCAACAACTAAGGCACTGGCCATCTTATCTCTAACTATGACGATGTTATTAGATAAGATAGTGGTAGGTAGCTAGCCAGGTTGATTTAAAACCAGCCCTTCCACCAATCAAACCAAGTGCAAACATGTATAATGATAACCATGTATAAAAAAAACGCTTACACCGATATGTAGGCTTAGAAGGAGCTAAACAACACAGAATACTTACACAAGCTCAAAAAACATAATACCTAATCTGTTTGTTTGTCCGTTTGTATTGTAAAATCATAACAATAAGATCGGATGGCGTGTTGCTAGACCGTTATCTAAATACAAACGGTCGGACAAGCGGTGTAAGGTGATACGTGGTGATAGATACTAGAGCGTCACGTAAAAATACTCTACGTGACATTTCTACTACATACATCAATTTGAATTTGGAATAAATACGTTGTTCGTTTGTTAACACCTACATAAATTATGTACCTACTATACCATGCTGTTTTTATTATAACTAGTGGTCGAAATTCGACCGTAATTTTATTAAGGCTGCACGGATTGTTTCCTAAGCAATGAAAAATTAAAAAAGATAGAATGTGAGTTTGGATTGGCATTGACAGATGTCGGCCGCATTAAAGACAAACAATACGTGTGTGTCAAATACATGGTAGTGTGTGTAATGTTGTTTTTGTTGATTTAATATATTTTTTATGCATAATTAAAAAAATATATTAACATTCGGATAACCTTCTCTATATAAACTACCTATAAGTGTGCGAGATTTCATACTCTTCCGTCCGCGCAATTTTCGTAAAAACGGGTAAGTACAAAGTTTTTGCTTCCGTATTAATATATAGATTTGTGTATTACATGAACGCATGATGACGTTTCCAAGAACCAAAAAGAAACCCTGATTTTTTAATCTTAGCATTATTTAAGGTTGACAAAGAGTGAGAATGTGAGACGTCTACCTACATACGTGGTTATAAATGTTTTATTTTATTTAAGTACCAAAATTTATTAAGAGAAAAGAAAATTAAATGCCTGTGTTTCTTGCCAGTTCTTCTCAGTTCAAGGTCTTCCGCCCTGTGTAGACTTAAACCGAGATGGCATAGTGGCATTCTTGACCTACTTGTAATTTTAATTTTTGAATTTTGAGCAATGAGATGTGATTAGACTGTATTAAGATGTATTTAGATCACACGCTCAAACTCCAACTTACTAGAAATCTTTCTTTGTCTTTCCTCAGCTCTCGATACGCGTAGTTAGCGCAAAATATTTGCTCTGCACTGTTTGCCAACTCACCGGCTTTAACTCGAGCCGAAAATTACTTCCATATTTGCGGTAGCTGGTCGCAAATATTTTCTCGCGAGAAGCATTAAAAAAGTACTTACAGCAATTTAAACTCTTTGGTCTCGTTTAAGAGAAAAGAGTTTGTTTGTCTAACTTTTTTTTCTTTTAATTATTATAACCAATTGTTCGGTAGCGCAGTGGTAAACGCGGCTGGTATACGATTGCTGTAGTTAAACAACTTTCGCAAGGACCGGTCGTGGGGTGGGTGACCAAAATTTTATGATTTGGAGCTCCTCCGTGCTTCGGAAGGCACGTAAAGCCGTTGGTCTCGGCTGCATTAGCAGTCGTTAACAACCGCCGCACCGCACGCACTGGGCCCGCGTGGTGGTTCTTGGCCCGTTTTCCCTGTGGTGTTTTCCATTTATAGAAATGGCTTGTGCCCCAGCAGTGAGAACATAAAATGAATTGGTGATGTTGAATATAAATAGCCAGCACGATAATTAAAAAAAAAAAAAGATTGACTTTTAATTTTAACAGCAAAGCGATTTGCTTCATCTATAAAGTCAAAGTCAAAGTCAAAGTCAAACATTTATTTGCACAATATTGTGTACAGTACATTGAGATGAGCGACAAAGATGATAAATGATGATATGGCCATACTACTGACGAACTTACTATCAAAGTCAAATTCATAGTCAAAGTCAAAGTCAAAGTCAAATATTTTTTATTCAAATAAAATTTAGAAAAGTGCTTTTGAATCGTCCAAACATTTTTTTACCTGCTACCCATTCAGGACGTCTATTTTTTAATTGTGGAAAAGCTATCGAGCTTCAATAAGAGAACAATACCGCCATGTTACGGCGATATATTTACATAAGATGGGTAGCCAGGCGGACTTAAAACAAGCCCTACCCTACCTACCTACCACTAACCAAACTCGGTTAAGGATATTATGATCCTTTACTTTCCCGTCAAACATAAATGGGCTCATTATTAAGTATGGCCGTAAAACATTTTTAATTGCTCGCCTCACTACATCAGTTTAGATAAGATTTTCCCATTCAATTAATCGGATTTCGGACATTAATGGCTGAAGTCACGTGTCTCAAGCATTGTTAGCTACCCCTTAACTTTATTCCACTTACATTACCCTTACGTTTACTAATTAAGGCTTTATAACGTTGTATTAAGGTTCATTATAATCTAGAGCGTCGGAATTGTATTTTGGCAGTGCTACGCATCATGGCGTCCAAATACCAAATGCGCGCCAAATCACCTGTCAAAACACAATGAGAGTCACGTGGCCAGCATTACGGTAAGAGCATACTGACTGACACAAAGGAGATTCGATAAGTTTGAATTACGAACAGAAATGAACGCAAATTCAGCCATTAATATCATAAAATTTTTAGAAGAACAGTGACACCTCAGCAGTTAGTGTCCTTAAAAAGTTTTATTAAAAAATAAACTGAATACTTCAAATTTTCGTAGAGTCGAATTTTAACTCCATGAAACTCTACATAATTTATGATACCATTGGTCGAATTAAAATAACCATCATCTAGTTTCAATGAATCTCTTATGATTTTCCCAATAATATACAGAACTTACTTTGTCAACATCTTTGTAGAATAAAATTTAGCCAATTAGGTAAGGGCTAATACGTATAACTACTCGTATATGAACAGTATCAGAATGTGCGCAGTAGACAATATACCACCATGTTTACGAAGTTTGAACCAAAGATAATAAAAACAAAAGCCAAAACAAAGTAGCAACACTTTATTCCAATGACTTTTAAATTAAACACTATAGAGTTTAGTTTGCAGTTCGATAACTTTAAAAAAAGTAAACATTTAAAATTACTAACACCGAGCATGGTATAAACTATAAACAGGACATTGAACACACGCCTGCGTACAGACTACCACAAACTGTAAAATTTGACTTTGAACTTTATGTCTGAGGTATATATGGTTGAGTATTTATTGTAGAAATTTAACAGTTTTGGATAGGTTAATGTGCAGGCATCTGTACTATTAGCAGATTACTGCGGCGCTAGCGTGGCGTAGCTGGCTAGCTGGCTGGCTAGCAAACAAACTGTAGTGCGATATCTCCATTACGCGTGGGCAGAGGCAGAACGTAACGTCACTTGTATGTGAGCCACAGTTGTTCGTCAACCAGTAAGTTCGATGTTTTAGATAAAAATACTTTGAAAAAAATTCAAAGTTTTGAAATATGTTAGAAAACACAGAATCGCAGAACAGTACTTACCACCAACCAAACCGAGGGGACGCGCGACCATAAACCGACTGACGGCGCGGCGGCTCGCCTGCGAGCTAGTTTGCGCGGCACGCGTTCCCCAAGAGTGTACGCGTAGCTGCAAGTATGGACATGGCGTTCCAGGACACGCGTAACCATTGGCGTATATAGGGGGGGGGCCGGGTGGGCCGGGCCCACCCCAGAATTGACTGGTGCCCACCCCAGGATGTTGGGCTGGAGAAATATCTTCACACAAAAACCATTTCAATCAAATACATAGTCTACAAGCGATTTCCATTAGTTACTTTCAAGTCACAAAAACAATTAAATTCACAAATACACAACGTACTAAGCTTGAGTACATTTGAATTTCGCGCCGCAACGCAAAGCGGCAAGCGGGCGCCGCTCCGTACGCTATTACTCTTCTCATAGAAAATGTATAGTCCGGTCAATAAGTTGAAAAACGTGAAAAATAGACCTAGAGCTCCTAAAAATATGAGCAATAGCTCATTGGATTCGGAATGACCTCTAGAAAAATGCAGTATGAGGATTTTACTACACGTAAAAAATTGCAATTGTTATTAACAAAACAAGATAAAAAAAGGTATTTCGTTTTTTGTTAATATCTCAAAAACTATTAATATTTACGATATTTTAAAATATTTCGAAAAGAAAGTTCCAGCTCCCGAAACTCTACCTCTATTATTAATAATTTATGAATCCACGCAGCCATTACGGCACGGGTGCACTGCCGATAAAGACAGCGTAAGTACCATATAGAATATATTTTTTTAAAGTAACAAATATGAATTTAAAATTTTTCAAAAAGTTATGCAATTGTTAATTTGCTAATCTTTTTCCAATCTCCGTTGTCATAAATGACAGTTTAAATAATAAACCTAATATTTTTTGACTCAGTGGAGCCTTTCTTATATAATATACTTAACAAAATCACGAGTTAATTAAAATGAAAAATCCAAGAAATGTTATACAATTTTTTTTAAACAAATGTTATATTATTGCTGTTTTCGAATCCAACAATAGCATTAAGTAACGTTGGAAATTTTTTGTTTAGGTACATCATTTGTTGAGCAAGTTTTTATAAACAAATAGACAAGTTTGATATTTAAAAACAAAACAATTTGTTGTCTTGGCAAAATATATAGATTTTTTAATTTTCTTTAATTTTTTTTTAAATTGTTTATAATCGTTTTATTACATTTAGATTGTTTAAATAATTAGTTAAGGAATAGTTTCAAAAATCATAATTGGCATTTCTCCACAGGTTAATTAATTTTTTTTTGTCAATAAGTTCATTGTTTGTTAACTTAACAATTTTTATAAACAAATTCTAACTACCGTTATATATTTTTTCTAGAGCTAAAAAAAAATAACCAAAACAGCAATATACTTATATCAAAATACTTTATTATTTGATACCATATTTTTTTTTAAATTTTAAATTCATATTTGTTACTATAAAACAAATATTTTATGTGGTACCTACGCTGTCTTTAGCGGCAGTGCACCCATGCCGTAATGGCTGCGCGGATTCTTATTTTCAGCGTTAAATTAAAATTATTAATAATAGAGGTAGAGTTCCGGGAGCTGGAACTTTTTTTGCGGAAGTTTCGGATCTTTATTCAAAATATAGTAAATATTAATAGTTTTTGAGATATTAACAAAAAAAACTAAATACCTTTTTTTATCTTATTTTGTTAATAACAATTTGCAATTTTTTACGTGCAGTAAAATCCTCACATTGCATTTTTCTAGAGGTCATTCTGAATCCAATGAGCTATTGCTCATATTTTTAGGAGCTTTATACCTATTTTTCACGTTTTTTTAACTTGTTTACCGGGCTAATAAGTACGTCAAGGAAAACGTCACGCCGGAAAAAGTTTTAAATATTTTTGTAGAGAAAAACGTAAATTGAAGTTGGTTTAGTTAATTAACATTTTATTAATCAATCGAAATAAAGACGATTCACAAAACTTTAAAAAAATGTTTAGGTAATGATGATCGAAATATTATAATAATAATAATTTCTTAAGATGTTAGTTTAAATAAAGAGAATAATAATAACACAACTTTCTAACTAATTATTCAGCCCCAAACTAAGCGTAGCGTTCGTTTCGGCTTCTTTGGCCATCGCATCTCAGGGGCCAGGCCCCCCCTGGAAAATGACCCTAGATACGCCAATGCGCGTAACCGACTACGCGTACCAATGTACGCGCTATCCGTACGCAGCTTTAGAGTGTGATAGGATAATGCTGAGTCTAGCGTCCGCTGTGTCAAGCGGGCCGTACATACACGGCACGCCGCGCCGCGCCGCCCGCCGCTCAGACGCCTTAAGGTACGCCAATAAGTTTTGACATTACTGTCTATCGGCTACACTGTGGCACCACGCCATAACTTTACATTGTCAACCTTACAACATAATTTCAACGCGTGTACAACCTCAGACCGTCACAAAATAGTATATAGGTACTTAAATTTAAACATTATGGCCGTTGGTACATGTATTCGATATTGCAATGCAAATTCAGAAGTATTGGCATGGCTAGATAATAATAATCTGACGTTATATTACAAGCTTACATTAACATTCTTTACCATTAAGTATATGTTTGGAGTTATTATTATTAGATTGACGAAGATTAATGGTATTTTAAACTTGTTTACTTATTTACTTGTTTGTCAAAAGAATGTAAAGATCGTCGTTATTTATAAGCTCAGAGATGGATTGTGTATGGTCTATGAGTTATATTTCTAGGTTATGGTAACCATGGAAGTGCCTAGTGCGGGATTCATTCGCCATTCGATTAACGAAAATTCGTATGGCATTGAATTCGAACATCCTGATGGAAAACAAGAAGAGTTAAAATATTGCAAGAATTTAAAGTGCTTAGACAAAGTTTAACATCCTTTACCTGCTTAAAAAAGACAAAAAGAAAACAAAAGTTGTTAAAATAATAAATAACTACCAGGACGACTTCTTGGCGGGAAAGTGAAGAGTCATGTCTGCGGTTTTGTTTTATTTTCTAAAATTTGTGTTATATCGAATATCAATGTGAAATAATGGTGGATAATAATAATAAAAAATAAATAAATAATCGTTAAGTGTTCGTGAGTGTGCATGAGTGTTGGCAAATGAAACAAAACAGTGCAACGTCACTTTTCAAATTCTCTCAAGAAGTCCGCCCGAGGACTTAGTAAAGCCCCACATCTTTACTGAGATACTCGAGAGGTTGGGTGGTATATCATTTCTCATTTCTATTATCATTCATCATCATCATCATACAGAAAAGAAATATTGTTTATTTATGTATTACTTGTTAGAAAAATTACTTTGACACTGGCTAAATGTGCTAATCGCACAAAGCCATCAACAAAATGAAAAAAAAGAGGAGGTGTATCAAATTATATTATTACACTAACAATGGCGCCAAATCGGGGGGCTTGCCGTTTGAAATTGGAATAATTAATTCCATCAAACGACGCGTGCCGGTGATGGCGCGGCGGTCGCGTAATTATAGGATATTTGGGAGGATGAGTCTTTATTAAGATAATTGTTTTTCGGTAGAACCATGCAAGTTAAGGTGTGGGAAAACTTTTGCGCTTTTTCTTTTTTTTTACTGAAAAGGCCAACGAGCATACAGCCTGCCTGATAGAAAGCGCAGCACATAGACGCTTGCGACTTGCCGAGGCTGTAGCTTCAGTTCTTATGAGTAGAGGATCGAGGATACGAGTAGCTATTAAAAACAGCTTATATCTGAAAATATAATATGACATTGCTGTATTCTGCGTTGGCCAGCGTTTTAATAATATATCATTGCTATATTTTGCGTTTGCCAGTTATTATTATGATAACCAGTTTCTCAATAATAACGATTCCGGGCTTCCAACTACAACCTGTCATCATTTGACTTGATCGTCAATTTGGGCTGTGAAAAAAGGAAATTGTTAGTAAAGTTAAAGCTAAAGTTTGGGTAAGTTTCTCTATACAAAATACTTATTGATTTTTGACCCCCTACCTACCAATAACACTAAGTGAACGAAAGCTAATAAAACAACTAACAATGATCATTATTTCCAACAGCAACCTTAAACATTATAAACGTTACCTAATTTAATTAAAAACGAACTTTAATCTCAGCCCGTTAAAGTTCGAATTCCATCGTGTCTCCGCGTAAGTATGTACAGCATGTTCTAAGTTTCAGCCGCGCGACCGCAGCGTCGTCGCGTCGCACCGCGACCACAGCCCGCCCGTCACGCGGTCGCCCCGGTGTGACCAGTAATGGGAGTTGCTGGGAAAGAGGTTAGGTTTTACTTCACACTTGGTGGTTGAACATTTTAATCGTTTTTCTTTTTAGGCCACTATGCATAAAGTGTAGCGATGACATGTTTTCAATCCTTCCTTTATAAGCCATAAAACTAGCTAGCTTCTTCTTGATAGGAAAGTGCGGATCGTTGTTTGCAATTATAATATTTTTTGCAAAACTTGAAAGCAGTACAAGAGGCAGATTTAATGACAAATGGCATTGTGGTGGTATAACGTGATCTGATGTGTGCAGTTGTTTGTGACAATGGCATGGATCGGCTTATCCGAAACAAATATTTCAGACTGTTCGCCCTTAAAGACGTTGGCAAACTTATTTTAGTCATCTTTACTGTGAAAAAAGAGAAAATATGAGGTTGTTAAAAGATCACCATGAGTCGAACCATGGTCTTACCGGAAGAGGAAAACATTGGCAGGCTCCACTTAGATAAGAGATGATAATTGCATCTAAAAGCATTAATGACCTTGAAAGAGGGTTAGAAAAATTTGTTGTATCCCACAATAAAATTGCAAAAAAAATTATTTATACACATGCCAATTTTGGTACAGATTTTCACTGCTTGTAACACTGTGTGCCAGCAGCTAGAGCATAATGGTCAGCGATCGTAACGGCGGACGTGTCGTCGGCGCGGCGCCGCGAACTGACACCGAGTAGCGGGACCGAGCAGTTTCCTGTAGGATCTGTGTGCATGAGCCAAGAAAAATATACTCGTACAACAATTTCTTTACCCTTTAAATCTATTAATTAAACAAAAGAACGAATTCAATCTCCATTTCCACCAATTTTTTTATTTGAGGGATTTAATTTTCTATGATAAGTAGGTACTTGTTTAAGAAATGAAAGGGAAGTGAAATGCGTGTTAAAGGGAAGGAGTGCTTTTGGTTTGAAATAATGATGATAATGAGAAATGAAAAGATAAAAGCCTCGAATTTCTTAAGTCTAACTTTAATATTATTTTTACTATTGTTCGGCATAAGAGTCAAATTGTACTAAGTGAAGGAAACCTCTGCAAGACGTTAAGCTTAGAAGATTACTTAGAAAATACATTAGATGCACACAAGATGTATAAAATTATCTTGAATACTGGTAAAAAAACAAAAATTAAACAGTAGTTCGCAATTCAGCAGATCCCAAGAACAAAGCAGTAGCCAATCCGCCGAATACACAATGTGAAAACGAAATAAAACAAAAAAGGTCCTTCACGTCGAAACACTGGCACATCCCGAACGGAAAGCACTTTCCGCGCGGGCAAACAAAAAACGAACGCAGCCTGTATATCGGGTTACCGTACATCTGGTGAGTACGCGTGCTAAAGCTGATTGATTTCCTAGCGCTTATGACTCCTTAGTACTTTGTTTAACGAAAGTGTTTTTGGGATGTTTTTTTGTAGTTGTTTCTTGATAAGAAAATTCAGAATAATTTACGTGTTTAGATGATGATTATACCTCTGTGTAGAATTCACGTAAACTTTAGAAAACAATATAGGCATGATGAAGGTCAGGAAGCAGGTCAAATGCAAGAGGTGCGCGCACAAACGTACGCGCAAACGCAGGTGGAGAAGCTCGTCCTCCCCTCCTTGATCTAGTGGAACGGAAGACCGCTACGACTAGCCGACGGCAGCAGCTATGCTGACTATCTCGCCGACTATATCGCCACCCTCTAGGCCTTCCATCTTGCCTACTTCGCCGGGTCCGCCTACACCTGTAGCATATCTGCTATGGGTTGCCTTCTCCGCTGAAGCTGCCTTTCAGTCGCCTTTTATGACAGGCAGGAGTTACCGTAGCCCTATTCTTAGCCCGGGCTACAGGACAATATAATACATAAATGATAATTATGTAACTATTATATATTCTGTGTGATTTGATTATACGAGTATAGTACCTAATACAAATAGTGAAATCACCGTAGTTATAAAAAATCTCTGCTCAATAGATTGCTATAAAAACAACCAAACACTAATAACATCAATAATTTATTAATTAATCTATTATGAGTACCTAACATTTTGTAACAAAATTTCAACATAAACATATAGGTAGGTATATAGGTAATCAAAGATAAATAATATGTACAGTACATTAATACTGATAAATATAAGGTTGTGTAACAACTTCGCTGAATTTCATCAGGAGTTCATAATAGCTGTTATTGTTTCCATACACCCACGATCCTGGGGGGTAACCACGAGCTCTTATATTCGTAGCAGTATTATTGCAGTTGTGAAAACGAGACGCGTGTAGCAGCGAATATACTCGCGTCCCTTTTCCACAACTGCTATAATATTGCTATAAGAGCTCATAGTCAGGGGGCAGTTTTGTTTCCCATTTCCATAGCTTATAATGCACATATCGAGTAGGCACTTACCAAATAGAGGGAGGTATCCTTGTTTGTTTCCTTTGCCCCTTTTAATAGAGCAAACAGCGTAATGGCGGCTTTTGGGGTCACTTTTGATTGATCGCTGAATATTCATTTGGTCGTCCATTAACGATTCACAACGGGGCGTGAACGAAAAGGAAGAAACTGAATGAAACTCTGAATTGTTTGAAACTGTCTCATTGTAACGTGGCTTTATTTAGCTGGTATTTTTTTAAAGTCTTGATTGGTAGGAATCTACCTAGAATTTGTCCGGATGTCAACCACCCAATTAACCATTTCTGCATTGTTTTATCCTGGTTTTAAGGGCTCAAGGCAAAACGCGCGTAATACCCCTGGTGTTGCAATATTCTAAGACTCAGTAACATAAAAAAGTAAATAAGCAGTTTAATAGATTAATAAACAGATTTACACACATAAATTTACCTTAAAATCTGTCCATACATATAAAAAAATGGTTTCATTTTGCATAACTCCCGAATGTTTGCACTCATCCCCCGAAAGTACCAGGGTGGCATGACTGCCGAGGCGGTCGGGAGTGGCAAGCAAACAGACGGCGGCGCCAGCGGGGCGCGTCCGGCCACCTGCCAAAACCTCAGCCTTAGTATGTCTGCTGTTATTTCATGATGTCCTGTTACTAAATATTTATTGGTTTGATGAAAATACAAATCTAAAAAACTTTGCTTGCTAACTTCGACTGATCTGCATTTAATTGAAAAGACCTTAGCTTAGACCAGAGCTTAGAAAAATGGCATTATCATATTTTCAAGCTTTATCTCTAATATCACAGTCTATCTAACCTCTTCCTAATATTGTTATCATTGGCAGAATCTTGCGCCCGTTGTTCTTTTGTACTAAAAGACGTCCTGAATGGGTTGGTAAGTAAAATATTTTCAGACGATCCAAAAGCGCATAACTAATATTAGTTTACTTGAATAAACATTAATTTCATTTCATTTCATTGCTATCGATATGAAAAAATTAGATAATCTACAAATTAAAAAACATTTTCTGATATCTGTCACACAGTATGATGATAAGTAAGGTTGAGTGTCAATATGTTTACTGCTTAGTTTGTCTATAGGTATCCAAGGCCAATACCTACCTTTTAAGTTGTTTTTCATATTTTTTAACAGGTAACTTGCATTTTGGTATGTTCAGGCGGAGATGAAAAGCCCAAACTCCTTACTTTTAATTCCCATACGTTTTTACTCAAAAAGAATATTTGTTGATTAACCATTCAGTTCACTTCTTTTGTTAAAATACCTACGTCTTTTAGTTTAGATTTTTAACATTTTTTAATAAAAAAGATTAACAGTATAGACTATAATTCGTGACCTCTCACAAAAAATCTAAAGAAAACAATTTAATAAAAAGTAAGTTTTTGCAAAAAATATATCAAAAGCGCTCAGAAAAGGAGATTTATGTCATTGTGTAATTTCTTTGTAAAATAAAGGGTTAACACATTTAGGTGGACCCCTGAGAAATTGGCGTGACTTTTGAACTTTTGCTTTTTTTTATTTAACCCTTTAAGAAAGAGTATCAATACATCGTAATCTAACTTCCCTTAAATGTGATATTGAGAAGTGTATTGAAGTTACAAAAAAATAATACATAATGACAAATGCTTAACCTTTGACATTTAATTCGTTATTTATTTATTTTATTTCGCCTATATTATGACTGACTGCAGACATTGACAAAAAACTAAATTGAGTCTGTACAAGCTTTACAAAATTATTATTTTTATTCGACAATGGGATCGACATTGTAAGTAAATGATCGACAAAATTCTGACTTCTTCTAACGATGAAGTTAGTGCTGTAAAAAACTACTAAGAAACTGTGTGCCTAGTGTGAGTTTTTTTTGACCATCCCATCATCATCATCATCATCATCAGCAAATTTTATGTCCCCACTGCTGGGGCACGAGCCTTCCCTATGGATGGATAGAGAGAACGGGCCATAAACCACCACGCGGGCCCAGTGCGGATTGGTGGTTGTTAACGACTGCATGCTAATGATGACCAAGGGCTTTACGTGCCTTCCGAAGCACGGAGGAGCTCGAGATGATACATTTTTGGTCACCCATCCGATGACCGGCCTTTGCGAAAGTTGCTTAACCTCAGCACTCGCAGACCGGGCGCGTTAACCACTGCGCCATCGAGCTCCTCATCATCATCATCATCATCATCATCGACCTATTTAAGTTCACTGCTGGAAAATAATCACAATAACAAAACGAGAATTTATTTATGTAGTTTCATATCTCTTGTACATAGCAGAAAAATTTTATAAAAATATTTTTTTTTATAAGTTAACCCTCAAGTTTGTATAGGATATCGTAATGTTTAAAGGCTCTATAAGATTCTTTGTCATAAAAAAATTTATAAAAAATATTTAATTATTATTGAAAAACTTTTGAATCTTATGATAACTTATTCGTTTGAAAATCTTTTGAACTTTGAAGTTAGTTTTAAACATATCTATAGGCAATCTTTATCTGAAATTACTACTCCTTGCTGGGTAGAAATTGTGTCGTTTTAACCATGAAAGCTGCCTTAGAAAACTCGACTTCGATATTCGTGTGAACGAACGCAGAGTGCGGTGAGCCGTGTATCGTAAGATACAATGAGAATTTGTAAGACTTTGCGGCATACATTAGATAGATTCTTAGTTTACTTCAACCGCGAGAATTGAGTTCGAATATCGCATCTAACTATAATATAATATTACAATTTTCCGACATTGTAAAAAACCTTTAAACTTCTTGACGGGAAAGTCAAAATACTCTTATAATGAAGTTTTGTTTTATTTCGAAAATAAAAGTGGATTATTAATTAGTGTGCGTGAACGTGCACGAGTGACAGAAGAAGTCAGTTTTGAAATTTTCACAAGCCTGCGTGAGGACACTGTAAAGTCCAACACCATCGGGCTTTGGGGGGAATCAAATGTATCATTATTCAATATTCAATACAAAATGAAATTAAATTAAATGAAAATACAGGTTATATATCGGTCTTTGACGACGTTAAATTAATTTACAGCTTTTCATTGTCTAATGTGCAATCCACACCAAGCCGTCTAATTTAAAGAAAAACTTTATTATATTATCAAGATGCATTCATTTGTTTTTCGTCTGTCACGAAGGCGCAGACAGCCTTTCGCATTGAATGAATACTTTCACATTTACATTTCGATGTACCAGGAGCGCATAGGAAGTCGGGACATAATGTTGACAGCTGATTGACATCTCACTCGCGCGGCACCGGCCATATTGGATGCGCGCCAGCCAGTATTTACGTTCAAGAAAAAAATAGAAGCTTTTACCACAGAGGTTTAAAGTTTAGAATTAAATACTCTGTCGCTGTGAAGCGTTTCGTTATTGCTGTATGACATTAGTAATGTAATGAATGACTAACAAGACAGAACTAAACTAAATAGTGCTAAGAAACATCCCAGCTGTGTCCGGTGGGGATTGCTTTAGTTTTAATTCGGAATGGGCCCTAATTGAAAACTGCCAGCCGTGAAGATGCGTTTAGAAATGTCGTTCATTATTAAAAGCAAGTTACATCCTGTGGTGCGTCACTATTAATATGTTTCAGCTAATTGCTTGCTCAAAATAACAAGTTTATTTGTAAATTTGTGTAACATATTTTTTTCTTCAAGTACCTAGCTATCAATCTGGTTAATGCCTTCCAAAACACATGTAGTCCATCTAGGGACATTCATTTGCACAAGTAGTTCTATGTAATTGATTAATTAGCTTCTAAACGTTGATTTTAATGGATAAAATCAATGTATCTATTATGAATCATCATCATCATCAGCTCATTTTATGTCCCTCACTGCTGGGGCTCGAGCCTTCCCTATGGATGGATAGAGAGAACGGGTCATAAACCACCACGCGGACCCAGTGCAGTGCAGTGGTTGTTAACGACTGCTAATGCAGCCAGGAACAGCTTTACGTGCCTTCCGAATTTCCGAAGTACGGAGGAGCTCAATATGATAAATTTTTGGTCACCCACCCTGCGACCGGCCTTTGCGAAAGTTGCTTAACCTCAGTACCCGCAAAGCGGACCGTTAACCACTGCGCCATCGATCTCTCTCTCCTATTATAAATAAAATATTTATATGGGTTTACTGCAAACTACTTAAAACCTATAAGATTCTACCAAGGAGTTTGCGTTAAGTCCCGGTAAACATTTATTTATAGTTGTTAGGTATAAAATTAACAGTCTATGGATGTATGTTTTTTAATACTGCTCCATCTTTATTAATTATTTTGCAAAAAATAATTTGAAAATAATAATAAATAAATGAAATCAAGTGAAAACAATGCATTGTGCTTACCCGTTAATATACTTTTTTTAATTTAAAAAAATATGGTAACTTTGATCTGTTTGGTATAGCGTGCAAACTTGCGTGTGAGCATAATAGCCCTAACGTACTACAATGCCCTGCGCTCCCGTTCAATGTCCACATCATCTTTGAGTGACTCGTCGACCCAATGACCCAGATACTTAAAAGTCTGTACTTGCTTGAGAGGAGTGCCATTGAGACTAACAGGTGGAACTTTGTAGGTCTTGTATTTAGTTTTGAAAACTAGTAGCTCACTCTTACCAGAGTTGTACCTGAGTCCGTATGTCTCCGCATATCGCTCTCAGATGCTAATAAGCTTATGGACAGCACTGATCGATGGGCACAGCAGCACCATGTCATCGGCGTAGCTTATGTTGTTGACAAAGGTACCGTCAACAGAACAACCAACACCGGCACCGCTGAGCTCAACGATTAGCCCGTTCATATACAAGTTGAAAAGAGCTGGTGAGATAATTCCACCTTGCGTCACACCACTTTCCAACCTGTACATGCTTGAAAGCTGTCCAGACCACATAGTTTTGCTGGTGAGAATACCAATACTTGTTCATGAGGCAGATTGGTGTCCTCAACAAGTTTCTTTCATAGTACTGATGTACTGAACTAGGTCAAATGCTTTTGACAAATCCAAAAACAGCGTAGGTACACCGGCGTATCCCTAGCAGTGTAGTACTGGACAGTCTGCTTGAGGCACAGAACAGCAGCTTCGGTAGAACAGCCCAGGCCTAAAACCAAACTGTGCATCGTGGAGTTTTATACAAGTACTCAGTTCCTGATCAAGCAGCTATCCAGCACCTTTGCTGTAATAGTCGCCAGGGATATTAGCCTATAGTAACTATAGCAGTAACTGTTAGACTTATCACCATCACTACCAGTTTTATTTTTAGCAATTGGTACCACTGTAGTTTTTAACACGCTGTCTGGTAAGTATAATATATTTTGAACTTTACTTATGAAGTCATAGTATATATAATACAATAATATTAATTGATTTACAATATAGCTTATTGTATTCCCAGAAAGGGTCATTCGACACTCCAAAGGGTTGACACAAGAGGCAATAATTTTTGACAAAGTGACAAAAAAAAACAATAACCACTGACCCTTTCTACGATTCAGTATATTTCACGGGAAAAGGTGACAGGTAATAAAAAAACAGTGGTTTTTTTTTTGCGGATTCAATAAAAAAAATGCTTCGTCGAATAATACGTAACTCAAAACCGCAACGCACATGCGCGAACGATTTGTAAGAAAAATAGGCTTTTTACAATATTCACTTAATTTTGGGTGCAGATATATCGGATTTCCGACAGACTCCGCACGGTCGGCTACATTTTTCGGTTGCTAGCTCCTATCGGGCATGTGTTCCTGATAAAGGCCAAAGGACGGCTGTACAAATTTCCTTTGACTATTTAAAAAAAGAACTTTCAAACTCCGAAGCGCGTATTTTAAATTTCGATTCCAAATGAATATTCTTTGAATAAAGGTTTTAACTAAACTCCTTTATGGTTAGAAAACCATAAAGATTTCTCATTAATTTTTAAATGGTTTGAAGCGGTTTTTACTTATTTGCCAATGACAAAGTTTATGGCGTATTTTAATTTTCACTGTTATTTTATTGATGATAGTCACTATTTTTGCACTGCATTGTTTAATAATATATAAAAAAATAAAGTACCTAAATATAGAAAAACAGCATTTTTCTAATATTGTTTTCTAGAGTTTACGCGAACACTACATACACATCGAAATGAAACAATTTTTACGTTATGCTGTTTACCTGCATTAATTATACTAAAAATGTTATGATACATGGAAGATACAGTTCTAAATATAAAAAGTACGTCAAATTCCAAAAGTTTTTTTTTAGAAATGCTCATTAAAAAGGATACGTGCATCTTTGAACTGTTTGGGCATGACGACGCCCATGTAGCGGTGTCATGTAGCGAAAATATTTGTCATGTCAGGAAGGGTTCACCCTTCTACGGGTTGACAGACATAAACAGCGCTTAGTTTGTTCATATGGGCGTTAGGTTTAATACACTAATGACATTTCTTTCTACTGTTGTAAGGAGGTGACGTGACTCGGCCAGAAAAAAATAACATAAGTATAAAAAAACTTTTATTTTAAAAGTAATATGAGTTTGGCAAACACTTTGGATTAATAATGTTTAAACCAGTATATTGTAGTAGACTCGCTGACGTTTCGGACACATTATATTCGGACACAGTGTCCGAATTGACACTTTTTAATTTTATAATTTTTTCACTGACGATTCGGACACCAATAAAAAGAGCTACTTTGTACATTTAAAGAAAATCTTTAGAATTACCAAAATATTTTTAACTTGCTTTAGTTGCTTCAATTTTCATGCTTAATATACATATCAAAATAATGTACGTTTTTGGTATTCTATGAATTTTTTTATAGAACACTGGGTAAAAATCATTGTTTAAAAAGTGAATTCATGGATAGTTTGATGAATGGATTAAATACAAAATATATTTAAATTTAAAAAATAACTTACAGCAGATATTCAGACGAAATTAAAAATAACCCGATTTATACACACAAATGATAATACCCACGCTTAACCTACCATATACCACTTGCTCATATACATCACATGATGTTACCGGGAATCAAACTCCTTCCCACTATCATTTACAACGACGATATTAGCTGTATCTCTCATGCGTAGTTGTTACTTATTATCATATAAATATAACTTGAATGAATTTTATATTAAGCCGTGATGTTTATAGAGGGCAAAAGAAAAAAAACTCAATCTAATTCGATTGTTATAAAAAAATGCAATCGTGTCTGAGTACCAGGTAAGCATAAGTAAGTAGATATCGAACTACCGATACCGACCGACAGACGCATCCGCCTCATCAACTTTCCAAGCATCGATTCAAACCACCAAAACAATTCGTCCGTCAACCGTTGAGATCACACACGTTACAAAAAGGTCCGTTCAAAAAAATAAAACACGCACCGAGATAAAAGTCCTTTAGCTTTTTCTACAAGAAAAAAAAAGAAAAATTAAAAAGAAAACTTAAGGCCGCGCCATACTGTCTGCTATCCGGTTTCCGAACGTATTATGTTACGTAGGAACGGCTCACTCGACGACTTATACTTTATTTAGGAATATAAGAAATATAATTTTTTCTTTATTGAGATAACTTTTGGTAAGAATTTTGAAGATTTTTTTAAGGATGTTAAAGATAAAACTATACATTTAATTTGACTGTTGAATATGAATATTTGTAAGCTAATTTATGTGTGAATACGAATTTTTAACTAGACAATAAGTGTAGTGTCACCAGTCTTCGACAGGAACCAATGATCGACAGACTATTTTTAACGATTAAGGGACAACCCTTAATCGTTAAAAATAGAAGTCAGCAACTGGCTTACTCCTTAGCAACAATTAAATACAGATCAACTGCTTCCTTGCCCTTTATCCCGTAATATTTGAATGCAAAATTGCAAACCCATATTTCTTTTTTATTGCAGCGTCGCGCTGTACGCATTATCGGCAACGCAGCAATGTCACAAATACTCTTGAATCTCTGCAATTGCGTAAAGATAGTCACTCAGCGTGTTTTACCGCTTATACCATGGCGAGTGCTCTGAAGAACTCTTTGACCTCAACCCACCTTCTCCCTACCTCCATAAGAGTACACGTGCTCTCCGGAGTCACCGCTTCACTGTCTCAAATATTCCATCGCGCACTAAGAAATTTGGTGACTCGTTTCTTTGTCGCACCTCCAAAACATGGAATAGTTTGCCAGCACACGTTTTCCCTCCTTCCTATGATATGGGGTCCTTCAAACGAGGCGTGAAGAGGCACCTTGTGGGCCGGCAGAGTGAGGGTAACTGATGCTGCGTTGTTTTCACGCTGCACCAGTTGTCGTCGCATCTGGATTTCATATACACTTAACATCAGGTAAAATGGAGTCATTTGCCGTGCTACGTATAAAAAAAACACTAATGCCACTACCCTAGTAATGTAAATTATATAGGGTCTCACAAATAAACAAAGAATAAGCTCCGAATAATTATTCCGTGTTTTGTTCCTGTCACGTAAACGTCCTTTCAAATTAGAGATTATGATTTTTACTTTTTTTTAAATGGTAATTGCTGCACTGAAGCTGAATTCGATCCAGGTTCGATTCCTAGCTGGATCGGGTAGGCGTTTAATTTTTTCACTGTATTTTAAAAGTATTTAGAGTTTATGAGACAAAACACGGAATAACTATTGGAAGCTTATTCTTTGTTTATATAAGGCCCTTAATGTTTACAGACTCGTTGTTGCGTGTAATCGCGTCTTTAAACTACACAGAGTTCAAATAGATAATATTTATATTAATTTTATTTTTAGAAATAGATTTTTTTAAGTTATTTATTTCTAGAATGTCAAGTCTCAATGTCTCTTGGTGGTCTTGCATGCAACTGTCTACTTATTTTATTATAAATCTATATTTAAAAATAACACGCCAAGTAGAGGTATCAGGCTTTCATAAATCAACAGAACGAATTTCCAGCAAATCTGAGTCAGCGCTGACCACGCGGCGCCTGCGGGCCGCGACAGTGTAACAACGTAGGTACTTACTTATGTTGCCCTGGTACAAAATTAATTACAACCAAATGTTGTATATTAAATTTAACTCTGTTAACTCCGTTAATTAATGTTGTTTTCATAAATTCACCGCCACTGTGGTCTGTATAATGGTACCTGGTTCAATTCCCAGCGGTGGGAACATGTTTGTGTACTTGGTTTGGTTGGTGGTAGGAGTTGTTTGCCACCCTGGCTAGCTACCACCAACTTATCTAAATATGCCCCCATAACATCATTGTTTGTAGCATTGTTGTATTCCGGCAGCTAGAGATAAGATAGCCACAGCTAGTGCCTCAGTAGTTGAGGATTCCGGGTGAAGTGCGCTTCCACCTTCGGCCTTATCATCACTTACCATCAGGTAAGATGAACGCCAAGTGCTTACCCAAAATATATTGAAAAAACTACCTTCACATCGCAGTGCAACGTCACTTTTCAAATTCTCTCAAGAAGTCCGCCCGAGGACTTAGTAAAGCCCCACATCTTTACTGAGATACTCGAGGGGAGTATACATTTCTCACTTCTCATTTCTATTATCATTCATCATCATTATACAAGATGGAAATAATTGTTTATTTATATTTGTATACTACTTGTAGGAAAAAATACTTTGACACTGGCTAAATGTGCTAATCGCACGAAGACATCAACTAAAGAAGAAAAAAAAATAAAGTAAGGACGAGTAGATCATCCCAATTTTGTATTGTAACTATAACTAGCCTTCTTCTGACGTATGAAAGAGCTAGAAGTATTTTAATTTGGTCACCCTTCTGACGACCCGTCCTGACGAAAGTTGCTTAGCTTGCAATATTAGCAAACCGAAAGCGCTATATTTACATAAGTTATAAGGTAATTATTGTACAAAGACTTTCCCAAAATAGAAGTGAATTTGGTCATTAAACTTTATATTATGGTCAATCCTAAGCAAAAACAAGACTTAGCAATTCGTTGTCTTTATAATTTAATAGCACTTTGCCCGCGTTGATTTCGTATTTCTCTGTACAAAAATAATTCTTCGTCTATTTATCAAAATTAAATATACTCAGCATATTATGTTACCCGCAAGTATGGTATCTATATATGAGTGAAATTTGTTTAAATTGGACCAGTAAGTACTTAGTACTTCGTTCCAGAAATTACCCTTTTCACACAAACAAAATCACAAACATAGATTTACTTTCTGGATATAGATAAATTATGATATATTATTATTTACTTTTACTCTTTTAGTTATTGGCTTGCTGCGGTTTGTTAAAAAATATAATTTTTTAATACCAATCGATGATAGTTTAACTATTCTTTTACATTAATACAGTTAGGATAAAGCAAATTTATGGACAACAGAAACAAAAGTGCAAACATGGCTGTTCCCGCCAAGAAGTCTTTATTATTCAGTTCGAAAATAGAAAAAGAAACAAAACCACGCAACAGTATAAGGTCGTGTTCCTGGAAAACACACGTTTCTACGCTTTCATGTGCCGACGCGTGCGCCAACCTAGTTTTGCAATAACAATTCTGCATTGACGCGATTATTGTGTTCTTGTTGTTATTGAATCGTGACCTTGGCCGTGGCTCTTGACGCATGTCAGTCAAAGAAATTAAATTAAACAGAAGTGACGCTCGCTAGATACGATGTATTAATTTTTTGTTTGACAGAATTATGATATGATATAAATTGAAAACAAAATCAAAATAACAAAAAAAAATTAAAATACAAAATACTAATTAATTTAAAATGTTAATTCTGGTTCATTGCTCGTATTCAAAATTCAAAATTCAAAATCATTTATTCAGTTTAGGCTACAAATAGCTCTTATGAACGTCATTATGCCATCGGTTCGTAAGTCTACTCAGGGCGGGAGATCTTGTACTGAGAAGAACCGGCAAGAAACTCAGCAAGTGTCAAGCTCTTTTCTCCCTCACAGCGTCAAAAATAATAGGAAAATGCCCTATCATAAAAGAACATTTTCCATCACAAATAAAAACACAAAATATAAAGGACAATCACAATATGTAAAAAAAAACAAAAAAGATAAAATAAATAAATAAAATATGATGTGACACACTCAAGCTACTCTAAATCAAAACTAATTGAAATATCCAACGCAACGCTATCTGATATCTGTAGGAGACTGTTCATATCAGTATATTTTTTTATTATGAAAAGCATTTTTTATTATAGCCAGGCTGTTTTATCTTCTAAATATTTTTTGACTGTATAATACCTTTTTAAGTAGAGAAGACTTTACATGTTTTTTAAACTTATCTAAAGGTAAATCTAGTACAGTATCTGTTAACTGCATTATTTTTCTAATGGCATAAGCAGTTATACTGAGCATACTGAGTTAGCCGGCCAATTCCGATATATGAGGATTCCATCGAAGTTTTCTAATCCAAACCAAATCTAATCGATCATCGTTTATTCTAATATCGGTTGGTTCATTCTTGACACTTGGTAGTCTAAATTTGTTACATTTTGTTTTTTAGCGTTAAGCTGCAAATTATTAACAGTAAACCAACTGAGTACATCTGAGAGAGCTTTGTTTACATCGTCGTAATTATTCTTACACCTAGTTACAAGTATCATCTGCAAATAATACGATTTCACAGAAGTTCTCTACAAAGAATGGCAAGTCATTAACATAAATCAAAAACAGAAAAAGACCAAGATTGAACCCTTGTAGAACTCCCATTTTTATGAGAACCAGATGATTTAGTTCCAGTCTGTGTTCTAGAGCTGAGATACGACTGGTTTAAGTTTAGTGCGAAATTTTTGAGACCGTAGTAATGTAGCTTCATCACCATAGTCTTGTGCTCAACGCAATCGAAAGCTTTGGACAAGTCGCAAAAAACTCCAAGGGCGTTTTGAGACTTCTCCCAGACATCAAATATATGTTTTATTAGAGAAACGCAGGCGTTTCTCTAATAATAGATGGCCTGCATCAGTAGTATAACGACCCTTTGTAAATCCATATTGTTTACTATGTAAAAGGTTGTTTATGTTAAAATACGATATCAACTGTTCCAATATAACTTTTTCATAAATTTTACTTAGATCTGGTAATATTGAAATGGGTCGATAATTACTGGGGTCTTCTTTGTTTCCTGATTTGAACAAAGGTATGACCTTACTAATAAACTTCATAAGATCGGGAAAGATACCTTTATTCACACAGTTATTAAAAATTTCAGCAAGACATGGTGCAATAGAATAGAATATAATATTCTTAATTACTTTTATTAGTAGAGAAATATCTTGAAAAAGGTTGAGCTTGTATTTATTATATCTATTAAGATTCAAATAAGCATTAGCAAAAAGCAATTGCAAAAATGCCTAATATCTTTCATTTGTACTTGATAAATATACTATATTTCCATTACAATCTCGTTCAGAATTAGGTAAAGTAACTGCGACTCAATCAGTCAAATGTCACATCTACATCTTCAGTCTTTGCATTATTTCTGTCAATTCGTCAATGCGCAGTGCACTGCAGAATCGTTACACAAAAACAATGGACTCAGCATAACCGTGAGAATGTGACAGAAGACATATTGGAAACATTTATATCCTCACATAAAATGTATGCCCCTACTGCTGGGGCACGAGCCTTCCCTATGGATGGAATCATCATATGGAGTAAGGGCTATAAAACACCACGCGTGCCCAACCAAGTATGATGCGGTGGTTGTTAATGACTACTAATTCAACCGGAACCAACGGCTTTACGTGCCTTCCGAAGCAGGGAGATATATTATATTTTGGTTACCATGTCCGTTGACCAGCCTTGTGGTCCTTATCCCCTGTGTGGTGCCGGGGATAAGGAATTGCACCACCCCATATCTTCCCGAGGGTGTCGTAAAAGCCGACTAAGGGACCATTCCAGAGGATGGGCAGCAGCATCTCTCCGAGGTTACTCTTAATCAACTGCGATCGCCAACCCGCCTGCCAAGCGTGGCGATTACGGCAAATACCCCTCATGGAGATCCGTGGGGGAGGCCTTTGTCCAGCAGTGGACGTCTTTTGGCTGAGATGATGATGATGATGATGATGACCAGCCTTTGCAAAATTTGCTTAATCTTAGCAATTGCAGACCAGGCGCGTTAACCGCTACGCCATCGAGCTCCAAACATAAAGGCCCATACGTAGTTGCTTAAAAAATGGCAAATTACAAAATTACAATACAATTACATTGCTGGTTAGATTCCTAGAGTTGTATATATAAAGACTGATTGCTAGTACTGTTATAGTAAGCCCAGCATAATATTTCTAACACTATCGATGCTTTTAAAAACTAGAATACTGCGTTTTAGACTTTACAGCATGGTTTTTTGTTTGGGAAGCTAACAGCATTATTAACAATTTTTACTCGACATGTAACAACTTATGAGCTAATAACAAGCTACCACATTTAAATATACATAATATACATAGGTACACTTTTAAGCTTTCGCGTTCCATTGTGAACAAAGACATTCCAATAAGCGTACCTTTATTAAAAAGGTATTAGAAACGTCGTTGTTGGTAATAAAAAAATTTGCTTATTGCCTATAATACCTTTGTTAAATAGTTTGCGTTAATTAATTAGTTAGTTAATCCCCGTTTAATTTTTTTTATTTCAATATATCTACCTAAATTGAGTTTTTACGTATCAAATGTTAAACAAGTATCTTTATCATTAATGTCGATTGTACTTCGCTCAAAGACCCTCTCAATATCCTGCCGTCCTGGTAGCAGTTGCGAGGCTTCCACTGTTTCCACCTTGTGCCCTTGACGTATTGTGGTTAAAAGGAACTGACAGGAAGCCCGGGGTTCGGTAAGTATTACTTTTAACACTTCCATGAGGGTGGAGTTTGTAACAGCAGCTAAGCTAATGATATTGTTTATTCAGTAGAACTAAGAAGAAATTTTTATTCATCATAAAGCTACTTTTACTATAATAATAAATAAAGCGCCTATAATTATGACAAAATTATAAATAGTAATCTATTTACTTTACAATACAAAGTAAATGGGTGAGTAAACTAGTAATGAGGAGCTCGATGGCGCAGTGGTTAACGCGCCCGGTCTGCGAGTGTTGAGGTTAAGCAACTTTCGCAAAGGCCGGTCATCGGATGGGTGACCAAAAATTAATTATCTCGAGCTCCTCCGTGCTTCGGAAGACACGTAAAGCCGTTGGTCCCGGCTGCATTAGCAGTCGTTAACAACCACCAATCCGCACTGGGCCCGCGACATAAAATGCCCGGTACATAAAATGTGCTGATGATGATTATGATGATGACACAAGCACAGCGATTTGGCATGCTTAAAATCAGTTCATCCAAATCATTTTGATGAGTAGCCGCCCACGTTCTTTCTAACAAGCCAAAAAATTGTTATGGGGTGTGCACGACATCCACACTCGGCAAAACTCTTCTTCTTTGTCGACATTGAATAGGGCTCCTTTGGCTCACAGAGTAATAGTAGATAGTGTTGATTAATTTCGGCGAGTTGGATTGAGCCACGATAGCATAGTTGGTAGTGCACCTGACCCGGCATGTCATGGGGTGCGGGTTCGAGTGCCGCTCGTGAAGTTTTTTCAACACTTTGTCTTTTTTATCAATTAACTATCTATCTATAAGCTTTCTACGTGTAGATTAATTATAATTATGACAGACATGAATGGGCAATACGTCGAATGTAATATCTGGTGACCACATGGCTAGTGCTGATAATTTCATAGTTAGTCACTGGAATTATCAGTGCCGACCATATTGAGCAGTTCTACCAAACACATACCTCTTATTTCGCAAAATGGTCTATTTCTTTCAGTTGATTATTATGTCATCACATTTTTTTTGCTGGATAACTATCGACGAGTGATACCTGTTAGTTACTTAATAATATTAATACAAATATGTAAACATTCACTTTAATAATTATTTTACAGTAAGGCAGCGTAAGTAATATCTAAAGTTACAGAACATTATATGTATTTATATAGATATAAATAACCTAACCATGCAAAATAATTAAAAGCAAATTTATTTTTAAAAAGCTACCGGTGGCGAATTTACACATGTTTACATTTGTTTGTTTACGGTTCAGTAGCCAATTGGCAAAAAACGGAACCCTTATGGATTCGTCATGTCTGTCTGTCTGTTTGTCTGTCTGTCTGTCTGTCTGTACTGTTGAAACTTGGTAAGTAGATGTATTCTGTAAACCGCATTAAGATTTTTACACAAAAATAGAAAAAAAAGATAAAATTTTGGGGGTTTCCCATACTTAGAACTGAAACTCAAAAAAAATTTTTTCATTAAACTCATACGTGTTGGGTATCTATGGATAGGTCTTCAAAAATGAAATTGAGGTTTCTAATATCATTTTTTTCTAAACTCAATAGTTTACGCGAGAGACACTTCCAAAATGGTAAAATGTGTACCCCCCCCTGTAACTTCTAAAATAAGAAAATGATAAAACTAAAAAAAAATATATGATGTGCATTACCATGCAAACTTCCACCGAAAGTTGGTTTGAACAAGATCTAGTAAGTAGTTTTTTTAATACGTCATAAAGTACGGAACCCTTCGTGCGCGAGTCCAACTCGCACTTGGCCGGTTTTCTTTCAGCGTTTTTCGATGGCGAATTTACTTTGAGTGCGAGTTTACAATAACCCATGGTTTAGTAGGTGTTACTGTGTATATCGAAAACCTATTTTTTTGTTTTTCTGAATAGCTAGGATATTATTACCACTTTTGTTATCTTGATCAATTTATTTAACGCTGACTGGGATTTTCCATCCAAGTTTAAAAAAACTGTTTAGGAAGAAGCCTTCTCTCTGCTCTTGGACCAACTTAGTAAGGTCGTCAACAAAGTAACATAAAAAAAGTCTCAAACTTTTCCCTTCCTTCACAGAACGCGTGCTGGTCTTCGCTGTCACCGATTTATTGTGGCAACTATTCCGTCGTACGAAGAAATCTAGTGAATCGTTTCTTTGTCGCACCACCAAAAAATAGAATTTCCTTCCAGCACACGTATTTCCTCTTTCCTACAACATGAAGGGTTCCTAATACTACAGTGTTGTGGAACCAGCTCTCGGCGGCGGTATTTCCGAATCGTTACGACCTTGGGATCTTCAAGAAACGAGCCTATTCCTTCCTTAAAGGCCGGCAACGCGTCTACGATTCCTCTGGTTTTGCATGGTTTTGCATTTTCTGGGTGTCCATGGGCGGCGGTGATTACTCTCCATCAGGTGCCCCGCCTGCTCGTTTGCCTTCTTATATAAAAAAAAATCCAGGGGTGTTAAGACGTCACTTGCGGCCGGCAGTGTGAGGACGGCTAGCGAGGGACAATCCAGCTCTCTAGCTGCCTAATATCTGGTATCTGGACTCTGCTTTTGTTTACAATCAGGTAGAGCAGTATTTGTTAACCTTTATATTAGGTCCTTACCTATGAAATTGACGTTCTGTATGAAGATTTTTTATAAAATTATATTTTTCATACTAACGTTTTTTAAAATTTTGTTAGCAATTATTTATGTTAACACTATAAAAATTGTAGAGTAGTGTATTTGTTTCACTAGCTAAATATGGCAGACATTAAAAAGAAAAAAAATCAAGTCCTTTCAAAGCTACAATGAAACAAAAGGTCAATTCCGCGAACAAAAAAAGAAGTCAATTTAAAAAAAAAATTGGGCGATTGTTATTATTACTGAAGCCTAAGTAACATAGTTCTTATTAAAGGTGTATAATAATATTAACAACCGGTATTGACTTTTAAAAGTAATACACCTATTAATAAGTAGGAAAAAAACGTCAATTTCATAGGTAAGGACCCAATAATATATACAACGTGTAACAAAAAGCTGTGGTCAAAATGAAAAGATCCAAAGTGAAGAACTAGAACTTGTATGTAGAGTCATTAAGACATAGTTATTAACTTTAATTTGTTATAATATTAAATATTTATCTTGTGATGTCACATAAAAAAAAACAAGTCACAGCCCTAGTGGCATAGTAACCTGTGTACTTACATTTATGACCACTGCGGCTTGCTTATGCGCGCCTGACGCGCATGACTTCACTAATATAAATATTTAATTAACAATTTCATGACAAATTAAAGTTAATAATTATGTCTCATTAACAACACATACAAGATCTAGATCTTTTGATTTTGTGCACGCCTTTCTGGTTCACGTTGTATATAACATAACGTAAAAATATTACCACTTATAGTCAACACCCCCAAATTTAATAATCCTACATAAACTCAAACCCCTGTCCCCTGAGACACAGCGCCACCTACCGCGATAAAACTCCACTAATTTATTCCCATACCGCGCGGTGTGCGGTTACAACTAACAAATCGCCTTGGCCCTTGGGACTGGTGGCTGCTCAACGATACAACTATGTAACTGGCATCGCTTAGAATTGTGTGAAATAAAACAATTGTGTTAGTACTAAAAACCGCTGTTTAACCACTGCATAGTAAGCCCTCACTTTTCTGTAAGTAAAACCCGCTACTTAACCATTGACATGCCTCCCTCCTTGTAATTTATAAAATATATACATTTAATTGGTTTTCAAATTACTAAATGTCGTAGCTATTTTATCAGCATCATCATCATCAGCCAAAAGACGTCCACTGCTGGACAAAAGCCTCCCCCAAGGATCTCCACAAAGACCGGTTTTGTACTGCTCGCATCCAGCGGCTACCTGTGACTTCACCAGATCGTTGGTCCACCTTGTTGGAGGCCTGCCTGCGTAGGCAACGTCTTCCGTAGCTATTTAATTAATCTAAAATAAGTTAAGTAAGTTAAACTTAAAGCATCACTATTATTATGCAGCCAAAATGGTTACCACTCAGCATATCGCATGGTAAGATTCTACGCTAGTTTTCAGTGGATTCAAATATAAAGTATATTCGATTGTAAAATGCAATTTATCAGGTTTCAATACGGCAAATACACAACATATTTACTCCATAATATACCTACATGCTAGTCTGAATTTTGACAATCCAAGATACGTATTCTAGTAAACGACATTTTTCATTTTCCAATTACCATATCGAAGAGTTTACAAGATAGGTTACGTGCGGAATCAAAGTGCCCTCGTGGCATTCCATTATTATAATTTATTGAAGTGATTGTCTATTATGCGGTATGTTCAGTACACAAAACAATGTAACTAACTGCAAATGTATCTTACTTACTACTCTTCTAATACTTGGGGGTACTAGTTGTTCCTCAGTGCAAATACTCTGTTTTAAACTGCACCAATCGCCCCGTATCGCGTTAAACTAAAGAGGTGCGAGTGACATGCGCGCGCGATAGCTGCGATAACGCGAGCGATACGCGTCGGCGGTCGCATTATGATGTGACGCGATTATATTCGCAAAACATATACGATGCTTGGAGTAATAGTGGTGCTTGTATATATACACACGCCGGCACATCAACTATCACAAACTGTCTAATTTCCTCAATGGAGTTTGAACTTTATGAATAAGGCATACGGTTGAATATTAATTGAAGAAATTTGACAGTTTCGGATAGGGCAGGCGTCTGTATCTTATACATCATCATCATGATATACCTGCAAACTACTACAGGGTGCCTAGTGTGAGTTTTGTTTACTGTCCGTATTCATTCGATTACGTTTACGAAAACGAAAATTAGTATGGCATTGAAACAGCGCCTCCTGGCGACATACGAGAAGAGTTAAAATAATTGTGTCATACAAATTGTCGTTTTCGTTAACGTGATCGTGATGGCGAATGAAACTCGCACTTGGCACCCTGCTGCGTTAACACTTCATGACATTATGACTCATTTTACGCAAATTTTGTAGCGAACAAATTGTTTTTTTCAACAAAATTGTTTTTTTAACATTTTGTTTTTTTTTAAACTTTATTCTCTCATTGGGCCACGACCGACCATGATAGAGCAATGCTTACTGGTTTTCTCTTTTGTTTATTGCCATTCTAATTAGGTACTTTACTCCATCTGATGTCACGATTTTTTTTTTAGAGAGTTTGCTGATTGCCTCAGACGGCATTTTCAGCTTCACCGGGCTTTTTTGGGGGCGGCGAGGAATGTAAAGGGTCCCTCAAGCCGTGTGAAACGAATCACCTTCGGAGGTTTTCAGAGGGAACGGCATCGCGCACTAGTGCGCGTCCCCGTGCCCTACTAGATTATCCGAAGGGTTCGAATCAGATCGGGAATGATGTCACGAGAGCAGCACGCGTGTAAGTATTTCAATGAAGGAAGGAGAAGGAGGGATGAGGTTAAAGAGTTCTTCAGAGCACTAATAATATATTAATAAGTATTATAATTATACACATATTTAGGTATTTAGTAAATAAACTAATATGTACTTTATAAGTACATTAAATTTATTTATTTGTTGCACCTATTGCACTTGACTTAAGCCTTTTATTATTATTTGTTTATTTATTCATTTTATTTTACTACGATAATATATATTATTAATGTGATCCTTTTATCGCATCCAACAGCGTCAGGTTTCATAAACCTGACATACGCTGAATTGGCCACCTATTTTGATGCAGCCGTGAGACACTTAATTTTTTCTTTTTTATTAAATTCTTCTATTTCCAATTGTCTTTTGTCTGTGTTAAAATACATGTTTTTTCTTTTTCTTCTTTCTTCTAATATAAAACAAAGTATGTACTCTGTAACAGCTCGTTCTAGTGACGTGATGGCATCGTAAAAAAGCATTTTTAACGCATTTTATGATAATAACAAAGTGTGAACACGAGGGGAGTGTTATCCCCGCGATGCTAATCGGACAAATCGCTCGCCATAACAAGTGGCTTAATTAAGCTAATTAGTTGCACAGTGGGTACGCTGTGAGTGCTAATGGTGTTGTGGCACATTCAAAGGAGTGGTGTTGGGCAGTATTGTCTCTAAGATTGTTGAAAATAGTTAAAAACTTTTTGGATCAAAATGTACGTCAAAAATAAGGTCAAGATCTGTGGTAAAGAAAAGACTTGGAAACTGGCAGTTTTAAGAATGCTCTTCCGCCAAAGAAAACGAGTACAATATTATCATACTTTATTATTACACATTAAAACTTTACGTTCCGTTTTCATTGTCATTTAAGCAGTGTCGTTTTATTTTCGAAAATTTGTGTTTCTAAAATTAAACGAAGAAAATGTCTACGACAACAATTTTGACGCTGGCTAAATGTATACCTCAAACCACTCTAAGCCATTAATTAAGATAAAAAACACATCTGTCAAAATAATTTTGTAGAAGTTTTCTTCTTTGCTTATTATATATGTTATTATTTCCGTTTTTATTCTGAGTTTATTATAGCATTACTCTAAGGGCTTACTCCCAGAACCCTCTAGGCTGTCAAAATCTAAACGCCATAGACATAAAACACACCGTATCGTATTAATTCAATCCGGGTGACTGGTAGTCACCCCTCCGGTGGGAGAGATCATTATATCCGATGATTTCGGACACATGCCGTGGGGCTGTTTATTTGATTACGGATCTTGCTTGTTATTCTCTATGGTACACGCTTAATTTACTGATTTATTAACTTGAAGAATTAATTATAAGTATGTTTATTAATTTATGTTAATAGATTGATGGTTGTTAAATTTATCGTGATTGTTTTAATGGTTTCTTATTTATTTTATTGTTTAGCTACAGCTGGGGCACGAGCCTTCCTTATGGATATCCATCCATAAGGAAGGCTAAGAAGCTGTAAGTATCCACACTACAGGGAGAACGGGCCATAAGCTACCACGTGGGCCCAGTACTAGGTGGTGGTTGTTAACGACTGCTAGAGCAGCGGGTACCAACGGCTTAACGTGCCTTCCAAAGCACAGAGATGATAATTAAATCGACTGGAGATGATAAAGTTTCGAAAAAAATATTTGGAATAGTGTTGGAAAAATTACCACAAACGGGTTCGACCCTCTGACATTGACTTTCCGAAACACGTTTAATTTTGTTACATTTCTCCTGTGTCGCTACAAAATTATCAATACCTTATTCGAAATATCTATTAATTTTCGCTTGTCTTTTTGATGTCGCTGTTATGAATGGCACTTATTTCAGTGTCGGAAACGATATATTTTCAATTTGTTTTGTGCCGTTCCACTGTCGTCACGGCCGGTGCTCCGTGGAGCGACGGTAACCGGACCGCCATACCTCGCGCCGGCCGCCATGACGCTTCGTTTTGACAGCTGTCACTTGACGGACATTCGAATTTAGAATGTTCGAATCATGTTCTGTTCTAATAGTCTCTCCGATTTATTTTTAAAAGGTGATTGGTTTTTTCAATCTTACCTACAGATTATGCGCAAGAGATACATTTTCTTTTTGTGAAATCCATACTTTAGTACGATATTATTAATTTATTTACGAGTGCCATAATTTAAAGAACAAATTATCGACCCTTTCGGACACGCAAATAAGTTAGGTTTATTAGTCCATGGTTAGGTATAAGTTACAATGACTTTAAGTACATGTAAATAATCTAAGAAATGACTCCTTGGCTAGAATTGATTGTAGAGTCCTATTGTAGTTATGGTTTGCTAGTAACACTGTTTGCAAAAGTTTTTTTTATTTTTTTAAATTTGAAATAGGCACAACAGCAGAATACAATTCCACACATTTTCATAAGATAATAGACTACGTTTTGCATTAAAATCGAATTAATTTATAAATGTTGTACACAGCGATTACTTAAAATATAAGAAATGTTCTACTCAAACAGATTATTAATAATTCTAATAATATCTTTTGTCGTATACAATGTAAAATAGATAAGTTCAAATTATATTATTCGGAAAAAGTTTTGAAACTTTTCCCACGAAATTTTATTAGCTTTCAAAGTAAGAGCAGATAGTGCCGATAAATTTGCACGGGTTCGAAACATCCAGTCAGTATGTCAGAGCAGGTTTAATTCCTTGTTCATGGAAAAAAAACAACAATTGTCCGATATTAAATTGCTACGTTAAAATAGTAACACGCTCAAATCACATACTACGAGGGGCGTTCAAAATATTCTCGGTATTGATACGTTACAACCTCTTTTATATATAAATTTGTTACTGGCCGCTAAGATTCATCCATTGACATTAAAAAAAAGTAAAATTGGAACCGAGATGTTCTTTTGTTTTTCTGCAATTGCCGAACAAACATGAACACCATGAGCGAATTAACAATTTTAACGAAATTAGAGCACCGATCCGTCATAAAATTCTTGACAAAACAGGGTAAAAATCAAAAAACCATAAAAGAGGAAATGGATTGTGTTTACCGTGAGTCTGCTCCTTCTTTATCTACTATTCAAAAATGGTCAAGCGAATTTAAGCGTGGAAGGGAGAGTATTGAAGATGACCCTAGACCTGGCCGGCCTGTAGTGGCTACCTCACAAGAAAATATTGATAAAGTGGAAAAACTTATATTGGAAGACGGCCGAGTGAAGGTAAAATCTATAGCTCAAGTAACCAATCTCTCTATTGGTACCGTACATGACATTATACATGACCATCTTAATATGTCAAAAGTAAGTGCAAGATGGGTTCCGCGAATGCTGACGCTTCTTCAAAAGGATATGCGTGTGGCTTGCTGTTCAGATTTTATCGACCTGTGTGGTGAAAATCCCGATGAGGTGCTGCAAAAAATAGTTACTGGAGATGAAACCTGGGTTCATCATTATGACCCAGAGAGCAAACAGGAGTCCATGCAGTGGCACATTAAGGGTTCAGCTCATCCCAAGAAGTTCAAGGTAATCCCGTCAGCTGGCAAGGTCATGGCCACAATATTTTGGGATTGTGAAGGAGTTTTGCTTATCGATTATAAACAAAAAGGTGTAAATATCACAGGGCAGTACTACGCTAACGTTATACGTCAATTAAGAGATGCGATCAAAGAAAAGAGGCGAGGAAAGTTAACCAAAGGTGTTCTGCTTCTGCATGACAACGCCCCTGTCCATACTGCTCATATTGCCAAGGCAGCTATTGTTGAATGTGGGTTTGAAACTGTTACTCATCCACCCTATATTTCGGACTTAGCCCCAAGCGACTTCTTTTTGTTCCCCAATCTTAAAAAGGATCTGCGTGGAAATAAATTTTCTGACGATGAAGCGTTGAAGACGGCCGTGGAGGAGCATTTTTACACCAAAGATAAAAAATATTTTTATGAGGGATTAAAAAAAATAATTGATCGATCTTATAAGTGTATGAACATAGGGGGGGAGTATATTGAAAAATAAAAATATCAAACTTTTCGTACTTGTTTGTTTTCATCCACATACCGAGAATATTTTGAACGCCCCTCGTATGTTGCAACTTCAAGAAATTGTCCGATCCGATTCGAAACCCTCGGAGAATCTAGTAGACACGCACTAGTGCGTGATGCCGTTCCCTCTACAAAACCTCTGACGGTGCTTCATTTCACACGGCTCGAGGAACCCTTTAAGTTTCTTGCCGCCCACAAAAAATCCGATGACGCTAAAAAGCCCAGAGGCAGAGCAAACACTTTAAAAAATAAAAAGAAACTGTATTATCGATTTTTAGTAATTGATCATGATGATGACTTTCAATTTATTATCATTCGAATGTCGTGAAGGGGACCCGTCACGCGATTCAAAGTGATCTATATACATTGTTATACACAAGTTTACCACCTACTCCCATGTAACTTGAGCGCTGCGTTTCAAGAGACTGATTTCACTTAATAGTCGAAGCGTGACTGTCACCTCTTTTATATACATAACATAGTACCTATGTGAATGGGTGCTAGTTGGAAAGCGTTTTGAATACTAGTGGTTTAGTTTTGAAAAACTTTCGATTCCAGAGGTCTGGGATTTCCAGCAGGTTTTTAATATTATCGTTCAACTACTGAGGCACTGACATCTTACCCGACTGCGTCAGAAGGAGGGTTTTTTTTTCCAGTGTATGTATTTTATCTCTAACTGTCGGAACATACAGTCGACCTTTAAAACTCGTATCAACGCTTTATCAACGTCTTTCATCAAAGAGTGGTACAAAAATTATTGTTCATATAGCGACAGAGGTACCTAAATAAGATACCTAGACCTATCTACCTAGACCTACCACTGCCATCTGCTTAGAACAAGCCAAGACTTACCAACAACCAATTCAAAAAATATGTAAGTACCGTAATGATCAAATGAACGAACGTCTAGACTAGAACATTTTGGTGACAACTTTTCCACTCTTTTCTATTAAAACGTAGAACCCGAAACTTTTGAGTATGAGACCGGGTACCTACGGAGACCTGGGTATCTAACCACTACAACACGGCTTAATAGTATTAAGACTATAAACCATACTATAGATTTTCACCAATTAATTTTAAGTCGAGCTCGATGGCGGATTGGATAACGCGCCCTGTCAGCGAGTGCTGAGGTTAAGCTACTTTCGCAAAGGCCGGTCATCGGATGGGTGACCAAAAATGTATCATCTCGAGCTCCTCCGTGCTTCGGAAGGCACGTAAAGCCGTTGGTCCCGGCTGCATTAGCAGTCGTTAACAACCACCAATCCGCACTAGGCCCGTGCGATGGTTTATGGCCCGTTCTCTCTATCCATCCATAGGGAAGGCTCGTGACCCAGCAGTAGGGACATAAAAATAAGTTGATGATGATGATGATGTATTTTAAGTCCCCACTGCTGGCGCTTCCCCACAAGCCTTCCCTATGGACAAGAAGGATGAGCCGTAAACCACCACGCGGGCCCAATGCTGTGCTTTGGAATATCGCTAAGTATAACAATAACTTGCTTACTGATATAAAACAACAATTGCCCTTAATATAGTGTTTATTCCGAGTAGGCGTTTCATAAACGCCTTTATTATGGCTGGCTCTGAAAATAATATCTTTATTGACTTGTAACCACAAACTGTTCACCTACGATTTGACTGAAGGGTGTCGTATCGTAGAATGAAGAGAAACTTTTTAAGACGTCCGGATTTTCATTTATTATAATGTTTTATTTTATAATAATTATTATATTAAACTGAGATGATGATGATGATGATGATGATGATGATTATATTAGAAGCTCAAGCGTCGAATACCCAGACACAATAGAATTTAATTGTTATCGGCCACCTGCTGGTCGCTCGACGCTCAAGGGGTTATGTGGCGTTTATTCGTTAGTTATGTAGGACGGTCATTTAAAACAGTTTTGTGAAAGATAAAGAAAGTCTCTGCAAAGGTAGGTATTACGAGTACAATACAACATTATAATAATATAATTTTTAAATTGTGCAAAAGTACTACAACAATGACATTGCCCAAACTCAATTTATTGCAATTTTATTGCAGTTTTTAGCGTGATGTTATTCTCTATCTTGTAGTTTTATTAACTAAAACTTATCAAGCATTGACTCTCCAATAAGATACTAATGACCCAAAAACAAATATTTTGAGTTGAATAGCAACAATAATCAACGACTTGTTGATCTTTTAATTTAAACTTAAATTAAATTGCATTGTTTACACTTTTCAATTGAACGTTCCATAAAGTCTTTTAGGTAATTAAACCTCTTCCAGTCTTTTAATTAAACCTCTTTCGATTTCATCGAAAAAAAAAAGAAAAAAGAAATCCTCCTTTTCAATTCGGCTCGCGAAGCTTGGCGGGAAAGTGAAGAGTCATGTCTGCAGTTTTGTTTTATTTTCTAAAATTTGTGTTATGTCGAATATTAATGTGAAATAATGGTGGATTATTAACCGTTAAGTGTTCGTGAGTGTGCATGAGTGTTGGCAAATGAAACAAAACAGTGCAACGTCACTTTTCAAATTCTCTCAAGAAGTCCACCCGAGGACTTAGTAAAGCCCCACATCTTTACTGAGATACTCGAGGGGTTGGGTGGTATATCATTTGTCATTTCTATTATCATTCATCATCATCATACAGAAAAGAAATATTGTTTATTTATGTATTACTTTCTAGAAAAATTACTTTGACACTGGCTAAATGTGCTAATCGCACAAAGCCATCAACAAAAAAAAAAAAAAAAAATTCGGCTCGCTCCAGCCAGCCCTAATTTACATTGTCGTCGTATTACCCGTTAAGTCAACAAATTAGCTCCGAACCATAACACAGTTTGTCGTTTTGCTCCTCACTCCACGCCCCGATTTCTGGAATCGCTCCATTCGCCTATTTATACGGCGTGTTTACCATTTTGGTCAGTTTTTAGTTTTGTATGTTGTTGAAATGATTGGTTCTCTGTTTTGAATGATTCGTTGTGCTTAATAGCGCTGTTTTATTGTTTTCTTGTTAATTAAAAGATTATACATAGTTTCACTCGAGTGTGGTAGTGATGATTTTGTATAATTGATTATCGATTACCAATGAATCGATTGTTACAAATAGCTTAGTAATAGCTACTAAATACTGTTCCACTGCTAGACAAAAGCTTCCACTATTAAAATCAAGTTATTCATCACGCTTGCCAAATTCTGTTGGTAATCACAAACCCAAGTTTTAGGTTGAATCTAGAACCTTCGGATCGTGACAGAGCGATACATAGAAATAACCTTTACTATATTTTTGTTTAACCAGTAGACTACGTAGTTTAAATAGGCTGACGACGATGATGATGATTTGATTCTTTGTCTAGTGAGCTTGGCCTTGATTTCAGCCGGTGATGTAGCAATAAGGTCAATATGTGCACCTTCTTTGCTAATATTGTCGCGTATTTCCTGCACATGAACATAAACAAAACTGTGAAACTCCTTCAATAAATAGTCAACCATATTGCATATTATTTAAGTTCAAAGTCTACTGAGGCACAGTTTGTGGTAGTGTCAGTGCAGGCGTGTGTACTGTCAGGTGAGATAAAGGCAATAATTCCTAGTAATAAAAAAAAACATTTAAAAAACATGGCTGCTTCCACTGCACACAGCATAAACAATTATCCCGCCATCTGCACATGACATCACGATGCAACTAATCGCAATTAGACGGGACGTGTTGCAGTCAATTGGTCCGAAATTAATTTATTAATGCAAACGCTAGCATGGGCCCCAGTTGTAGCCTATTTAAATTGTTTCAATAGAACAGGATATTTATTCGCTGTGCAATAAGTATTTATTGTGCGTAGTGTTCGATAGAAACCGGTGAGCGACATTTGTTTTCCTTTAATCATTAAAAATAGGTCAGTAACTGATTTTAGTCTTTAGCAACCAACCTCCTTCCTACCTGTCATCCCGTAAAATTTCAATGAAAATCTATGCTATTTTTTGGCGACGAAAACTGTGTCGAAGTCTGGACTTAAAGTGTTGAGCACTAGTGTCATTATCCCTACGCCGGCCAGCTGAAACTGTCGTTAACAAACAGGTTGGATCAATGAAAATAGGTCATTATTGGGAAAACATAAACTAAAAGAGATAGAGAAATTCGCTTTGACAAGACACACAGAGGTCGTATCGATCTGATTGATGCTCCTACTTAGTTATGCTCGCCTGGTGATTGAGAGCAAATTTTGTATAAAGGTTTATTTATAGTTAACGTTGCTTATTGCTTGGTACTCTTCGGAAAAGTCGTTCTAACGTCATAGTAATGGCTTATGATCTCCTAGTTTTTATCTTGTAGAGTAGTCCAAATGAATAGGATTTAGACAAGTAAGTATTTATTACTCGTATGTCCTCGATTTAAAGTTAAATTAAACTGCACTCTCGTTTTCAAATAGCTATATCCAACCTTAATATTATACGTGTTTAACTATTCAAGCATTCCAAATAAAAAATAAATAAAGCTTTAAATAAAAGATGTCCTCTAATTTTGAACTTATGAACTCGTAAATCTAGTTAATGTAGGTAATTTTAAACTGAAATCGGCATGCATGGTTAAGTAAATGGACAAAAGTCGAAAACGAAGTACTAGGACACCAGACGCGCACAAGAGGAAGCGTAAATAGGTGTGAGACTGAGACCATCCGGCCCGGCGGACTAATGGCCGACGCGTGGCCCAAGCGATCTAATCAACACTCTAGTTTTTTGTACATTAAGTTGACAATGATAAATAGCTATGCTATCAATAAAGGCTATAACATCTTGGTATTTGATGTCTGTATAGTTGAGTGAGTTTCATAAATTATGTATACGAATGTTGAAAAATATGATCGCTTGGCTAGCTACCGCCATCTTATCTAAGTCTGTCGCCAATAGTCGCCATAACACAAATGTCAGTAATTTTGGTGTGTTTCTATAATGTGACGATCTCATTATAGTTCTACATCTGAATGACCTTAGTTTCACTCTTTTTTCACAGATGGCAATAGTAACAACACATCTTATGTTTTTTTGATGTGTAACATCTTTCCGCTCGCTTTTTATATAAGCAATTTGTGGGAGTGATTTCCTGAAATGGGACGGAAATATGTGTAACAGTGTAGCAGGAAGTCGGGGAAGCGCGCAAGCGCGCGTCATTTCGTGAATTTAAAATCGATATTATGAACATGACATACATATTATTATTAAATGTAACTTATTGTGTCTTTGACTATCAAAGGTCATTTTGATATATCAAATGTCTTCTAATGAGTATTTACTGCATTTATTTTATAGTTATAAAATGATGTAATACCTAACCCATTTTTTTAGAATATAATGTTAAAATTGCTTATTACTAAGGTGAGATGTCAAAATGTTACACATCATATGCCACTACTGTAAGGCTCGCTCGTTTTATTTATTTTCTTCTTATTGCTATGGTCTCAGTTCTATAAGCCCATAACTCCGCAACAATCGTGCCTCTTGACACATCCTTCTAACATCGTTGAACAGCGATTGTTACATATCTTTATCTAAAAGAAACAAATAAATAAATTATGCAAAAAATACTTAATAACATTGTGTATTTTTTTAGCGTTTACATTTTTTATATATAGTTTGAATCCTCCACCTGATATTAAGTGGAAATGGAGTCCAGGCGCGAAGACAACTGTTGCAGCGTGAAAATTATGCATCATCGGTCACCCTCACCTTTTCTGATGAACTGCGAAACCCATAACCTATGTGTCACCCGCTCCCGTTCCCGCTCCCGCTTACTCCTATCGCTCAGAACCACTCGTAGACAAATTAAACCGTCCGTCCAGCCCTGATGAGGCGACTAGACACTGCGCAGACAGTCACGCGGTGCCAATGGAAACGGCCTCACCAATTCATGTTAATGCCCAGTCACCATCGCCCACTAGTCTAGGACTGGGGCATTAGTAGGACGGAACAGCACTTGACAAACTTTTTTTTCATTAAAGCGTGTTGCTGCAATCCGCTACAAACATATTAAAAACGTCTTACAATCTTTGTCTATGGTTCACTTGTTTTTTATTTATTTTTAAATCTATGGTAACAAAAATAATACACGCGCCATTTTCAAAAGGGACGACAGCTATTAACGTTATATTCGTATTTAAAGCCCTGGTTCACAAGAACTTTGTATAGTAGTAACGGCAGAAACCAGATATCAGTTGGAGGTTAAAGTTACTCGCGTCCGTAGGTTTACTCTTAAGACCCTACACGTGACCCCTGGGTGGTGCTAAATGAGTAACACTGTCTGAGTGGTAGAGCCATGCTGCATTGTAGCACGAAATAGGCCAGCTCGCCCGGCGTAATACCACCCTCTCACAGAATATCGGTGTGAAACAATGGCACTCGTTGCTGTTGTGTTTCGTCTGGTGAGTGAAAGCACCGGAGGCCCATCTCTCACCCCTCCCTCCTCCCAATTCCTACTTCCTCCTCAAGATCCAACTCCTTCCGCAATGCCGGCAACGTATCTGCGATTTCACCGCCGCCCATATACATCCGTCCATGGGCGGCGGTGATTACTTTCCATCAGGTGACCCGCCTGCTCGTTTGCCTCCTTTTAATATAAAAACAAAAAAAATCAAAAAAATCATTTACATTACCTTACATACTGTGACGTTGTTGACACGCCTTGTATGTTTAAAAAGACTGCGAAGACCGAGCAGAGAGTGCAGAATGCGTGTATGCGGTTCTGTTATTCTATCCCCAGACGTCATCACATTACACCAATTTTAATCAATAAGAACATTCTCAGTATGTCCAGACAATCCACCTTAAGGTATGCGTGCTTTCTGCATACGCTTCATCAAATAAAAAAGCCAACTTCATCATCATCATCATCATCTCAGCCAAAAGACGTCCACTGCTGGACAAAGGCCTCCCCCAAGGATCTCCACAACGACCGGTTTTGTGCTGCTCGCATCCAGCGGCTTCCCGCGACCTTCACCAGATCGTCGGTCCAACTTATTTGTATAAAAAGCTTTACCCGAAACACAATTCGTTTAGTTCATTAAGAGATAGGGGATATCAGTTACTGGTTTCCAAACCGAGATTGGTTAGTGCCAGAGGCTGTTTCAAGCACAATGCAGCCAAAATTTGGAATGACCTCCCGCCGCCAGTTCGTTCAGGGATTAACCTCTCGTTACCAACGTTTCGCGGGAGTTGTCGCAACTGGCTGCTCCATGAGCAGTCGCTGGCACTAGCTAATTACAAATATAGGTAAATAATATACATAATAAAATATTGTACTTACGTAGATTAAAAATTGTAAGTTTAGATTTAGCTACAATTTATGTTTTAATCCATGTATAAATTTATGGCTATGGCAGAATAACAGGGTTTGTGGGTCTCCTGCAAACACTGAGCCATAGACCTTTTTGTCTATGTTTTTTTTTTGGCAAATAAATATACTTATTATTATTATTTTTTTTTTTCCTTTAATTATTAAAAAACAACTCATTTTAGTTTTTAGCAACAGTTGAATACAAACCATCTATTTCCTAGCCGTCACCCGTATAATTTAAATTTAAATCTGTTAAATTTTTTGGCGACTTAAACTGTGCCGAACGCTATATGCCACTACCCCAAAACAAAATATGTGCAAAAAAAAAATATTACATTACAGCAACGACACACTGAAAAATTAAAAAAATCCCCACAATAAAGACAAACTCACATAAACACCAATTAAATGACCACAAAAAACTGTGAAATCACACACGCCCGCGTCCTAGGCCGCAATAAAAACACCATTTAACCGCAAAATAAAGAAACTGCAGAAGATAAGCTTCATACAAACGCAACGCAAGCAACGCACGAGAGTACGAGAAAGTAGTGGTAATGTATGACAATAAGGAAATTGAAACTTTTCCTGATGTAAATTAGTTAACTTATATTTTTTATAGTTTTGTTTTTTTACATGTTGTGGTTGTCTTCTATATTTTTTGTGTTTATTTGTAATGGAGTGTCCTGCTATGATTTTCCAATATTTTTGACGATGTAAGGGAGAAAAGAGCTGGACACTTGCCTGTTCTTCTCAGTACAAGAAAGCCCGCCAAGAGTAGACTTACGAACTTATCACCTCGAGCTCCTCCGTGCTTCGGAAGGCACGTTAAGCCGTTGGTCACGGCTACGTTAGCAGTCGTTAACAACTACCAATCCGGTGGTTTATGGCCCATTCTCCCTATCCATCCATAGGGAAGGCTCGTGCCCCAGCAGTGGAGACATAAAATGAGCTGATGATGATGAGAGGGTCTATGTGTGCGTTGCTCGAGCGCGGTATGTTAAGCTTACCTTCTGAGTCTCCGTATTTTGTGATTTTATTTTGCGCACTGGCTAATTGTGGCCGGGACCCGGGAATTAACTCAATCGCCGATGTGGGGCGACACATTCCGCGCCAGTAAAGTATATTTAATTATGATAAACAACACTGTTCGTTGCAAAGTGGTACTGTGTGGATGACAGAACACTTGATGCAGTGCATTATCAGTCATCAGTCATTACCTTTTCAAAGTGTCGTTGGTGTTATTTCGAACCAGTAAACGACATTTTTTTCCTCTCATCATCGTCATCATCTCAGCCAAAAGACGTCCACTGCTGGACAAAGGCCTCCCCAAAAGGTCTCTACATTTTTACACGATTGGAAAAGGAGTGTTATGTTTTCAGGGTCCATGTATGTATGTATGTGATGTTTCTTTATTCTACCATAACTTCTAAACACCTAAACCAATTTAGATATATGAGGTATCGTTACAATTCTTGCATCGTTCCGACTAACATAGGCTAGTAAAATTTTGGAAATTTTCCCCTATGTGGGTAAAATAAGGGATAAAATTTTGTAAGATGAAAATTTGTCATTATTAGAGTTAGAGACTAGAACTTGATGTTTAGCGTGATATCTGTAGAGGTTAATTTTTGTTTCTTCTTGTATAAAAATGCTTACAAATTAAATTACCTAGCATGACATATTTAATTAAAGATAAACTTATCACTAAAATGTACAAAATAAAAAAAAACACGACTGCCATGACAAAAAAGGCAAAAAAAGAATCAACAGGCATAAAACAAGATGTCATGTATTTATTTAACTGTATTTATATAAGTGAAATGTTACTCATTCACTCACTGACTATATTATATAAAAAATCAAAACTGCTTGATTAATAAAACTGAAATTTTCATGGTAGTCGGGGGATCTTATAAATAAGAAAGTATTCCGCAAAGCGGTCCCCCGACTGCGATGAAAATTTCAGTTTTATTCATCAAGCAATTTTGATTGTTTATTATTTAAAGTGATTCTCATTATATTTAAAAACGGTTCTTAGTATTGACATGATGGACAAAAGATGGACATCGAAGTTTGGCAACCATTTATAAATAATGACGTTCAGCATTTTCCCCTCTCTGTTTTAAAAATAAAACTATAGATAGCTAAAAAGATCTTCGCTTCCACATTATCCTGTGCGGAGGCTCCAATTATAAAAATACATCCCCACACAAATTTACGCGTAATTCGTTCGGCAATGGCGGACGGCAACAGACATTATCGGCGCGGTTCGAATTTCAAATTACGCGCCGGTGTCGGGTGGCGCCCTCCGCCCGTCGCCATGGCAACGCACAGGTGTCGTATCGATCTGATTGATACTCCTGCGGCGTTATGCTCGCCTGGTGGTTTCGGGGAAATTTTAATAATAAATTATTTTATTTTATTTTATTTATTTCTCGCAAAAAGTATAATGTGAACTTGTTTTATTTTTTCAGATAAGCTTATCTATATTTATAAATAAAAATGAATGTTGCTAAGCGCAAAACTCGAGAATGGCTGGTCCGATTTGGCTATTTTTTTTGTATGTTCCTGACATACGGAAAAATTTAATATAGAAAAAAAAAAGAGAAAAATTATAAAAATTGCGTGGATGGGCCAAATTTGTTTGTTTTGTTGTCATAGAAACTCAAAGCGATACAAAGTCAGCCGGGTCAGCTACTTTTAAATAATTATAGGAAATAACAATAAAACTACTTACTACTTTTACGGATTTACTCGCGTTTATTTCACACATTAATTTGATTTAATGTTTATCCTGACGTTTCCCTGTGACCATGGACCGCAAAGGGTTCGAGTAGATCCGTAAAAGTAGTTTCATTTCAATGTGTAGTGTTCCGTAAACTTTAAAAAGTATCAATAACTCTATAATCCCTTAAGTTGTACCGTTTTCGACTTTTCTAAGTGTAAGCAATGGCTTTCACCTAACTTTTTGTCAAATGATAATGAGACCAAAGGTAAGGACTTCTTGGCGGGAAAGTGAAGAGTCATATCTGCGATTTTGTTTTAAGCCTGTTAGATTCACAACCCCTTATTGTCAAATAAAATGTAACATCCGTAAACATTTTTAAATCAAAACTAGAAATATTGATGTCGATATGTTAAAACGCGAAACTTCCGACCCTCGGAATACAACAGCTTAAATTTCATACAGGTTTAGAAATAGCGCTGCTTCGGTAGTAGGGGTAAGTCCCCCTGGAAAAGTCTCTTGTGTGTCATCTTTAATCTCAAAAAGATCTCAGGATGATCAATCCAAATTAGCCTATATTCCTCGGGCCTATAGCCCACTGCTGGATAAAGGCCTCCATTGTTGAAATCAAGTGACTGCTACAATGAATGTGTAGGAAAATGGCGCTAGTGTTCCAACAGGAACTAGTGATTGTCATTAGTTCCTTTAATCATTAAAATACGGGCCAGCAACTGCGGCCCGTCTTTGCTTCGCACGGGTGGACATTTTTTTTTAAATATAGCCTATGTTAGTACCTAACTATTAACTAATCTGTGCCTATGTTACTCAGCGCTAATGTAGCATTCTAATGGTGAAAGAAATTTTTAAATCGGTCCAGTAGTTTTTGAGTTTATTCGTTGCATACATACATACATACATACATACAGAAATGCAAAAGTTTCCTCTTTGTAATATTAGTATAGATTGACTGAATCAATATTCTTATAACATATTTTTTTCTTTTTTTGCCAAACACCGCAAACGTACCCACCTAGTAATTAATCTTTCAGTTTTATTTGTATTAGTATTAATATTTTAATCATCGGCTGATTATTTTAATCATGGCTATACGTATCCATATGTATCCTAGACGTCCTAAATGCCGGGCACGGAAAGTATGCCTAGATAAGCAGTGTGACAAGATAAAATTTTAGTAGAAAAAACCTCAGGAAGCTCGAGTGGTATCAAACCCACGACCTCTGGATAACCGGTCTAATCCTCTGACCGCTGGCGCTGAGCTACCGAGGTCTTATGTGAATGCAAAATACAAAAATAATTAAAATATGATGTAGTTTTGTTAAAATGTTTTCTATATTTCCCATAAAAATAGAAAATTTTATTAAATTAACTTAATTGGATAAAAATATGACTTGGACGATCGTATAAAACATTGGCATGTAGGTATAAATACTCTTTAAACCCACAATGAAGATTAATGAACTGTATCTTATTTATCTTATCGAAGCCAAACCTGCAGTAGACACAAGTCCAAATGGACTTGTTTGTATATCTTATCGGGTTTACTTAAAGTTACAACTGTATAAATTGTTGTTTCTTGATAACTAGTTAGCGTTTTGGACGCTTCGGATAACATATTTATATGTTATGTCATTCAATTAACGTATATAAATAAGTTTATAGTGTTCTATGTGCTAAATTGTGAATCTGTGCTGCTAAAATTGCATTTCGTTGATAACTTTAACCTTTTCTCGATACGAAATATATCAAAATAGATTGATTAATTGTTAGGAACAATGGAGAAGTTATTTAGTTACAAATATCTTAGCAAAAAACATTTAAAAGGTTTCGACACATACAAGGTAACATTAGTATTACAATTATTTAATTATTCTTTCTTTTCTTTTTTGAGGAGCCGTTTGCGAGTGCTGAGGTTAAGCAACTTTCGCAAAGGCCAGTCATCGGATGGGTGACCAAAAATGTGTCATCTCGAGCTCCTCCGTGCTTCGGAAGGCACGTTAAGCCGTTGGCCCCGGCTGCATTAGCAGTCGTTAACAACCATCAATCCGCACTGGGCCCGCGTGGTGGTTTATGGCCCGATCTTCCTATCCATCCATAGGGAAAGCTCGTGCCCTAGCAGTGGGGGACATAAAATGAGCTGATGATGATGATGATGATGATGAAGATCTACATTTTAGAACTGGAATTCAATAAATGTTTCAGGAATGCAAATAAATTTGCTAATAATAAGTAATGATTTAGATATTGCAAAAAGTGTCTATGATAATTATAAGTACTTACAATGAATAATGGAAGAGATCTCTTTTAAAGATAAGCTCACCTTTGTATCTTGTTGTATATATGTTTTAACGTGTGTTTAAATGTTTTATATCTACAATATAGACAACTACGAACACATCACATACATTGTTCTGAGCGATATCACTTGCGAGAATTTGAAAAGTGACGTTGCACTGTTTTGTTTTATTGGCCAACGCTCATGCAAGCTCACGAACACAACGGTTAATAATCGACCATTATTTCACATTAATATTGGACATATCAGAAATTTTAGAAAATTAAACAAAACCGCTGACGTGACTCTTCACTTTCCCGCCAAGAAGTCGGAAAGTTGTTAAATGTTTAATTTAAAATTGTTTGTTTTTTATTTGCAGTACAGTGCAATAGATACAAGCCCACTGAGCAATTATGTGATGCATCCTTTATGGAATGCCAGTGTCAAGGTATAGTTGGTTATTATGTATTGACATGAATATTAATGTATAGTTGTGTTAATGATTTATTATTATTAAAAGAACAATGAACCTAAAACTAAAAACCTTAAAAAATATAATACAATAACTAAAATAAATTATTAAAAGGAGTCCCTTTAGGCAAGGTACCGAAGATACTGGCAGCGTTCCCCCTTTGAATTGCTAGACTAATTCTTTGTCCGAGGTAGCTGCCAGCTCTTCGGTCTCCTGTGATGTTGACTAACCTTTTTGCTATTTCCTTAAAAAGCCCCCACGGACCAAGGGTCTCGACACATGAATTAATCTATATTAATATTATAAAGCTGAAGAGTTTGTTTGTTTGAACGTGCTAATCTCAGGAACTACTGGTTCGAATTGAAAAATTATTTTTGTCTTGAATAGTCCATTTATTGAGGAAGGCTATAGGCTATATTACATCACGCTATGACTAATAAGATTGGAGCAGCAATGAAAAATGAATGAATGAAATGAATGAAAATACTCTTTATTGTACACCATACAAAAGACTTAGAGAGGACAATACAAGAAGAAGTACAAATGACGGCCTTATCGCTAAAAAGCAATTTCTTCCAGGCAACCATGTGTTGAAATTGACAAAAAAGCTAATAAATGAGTGGCTAAGAAATGTAGCAAAACGGGAAAAAAATTAACGCGGGTGTAACCGCAGGGCACAGCTAGTATCATATACTTATTACTATTTAAACGCCTCGGTGGCCGACTCGCAAAGCGCTCGGTCCGATATCCGAAGCGAGAGGGCCTACCACGAACCAAGTTCGACGTGTTGCCTCTCTGTCGCACTTGTAAATTCGTGCGTAAGTGTGACAGGGAGGCAACACGTCGAACGTTCGTGGTAGGCCCTCTGGACCTTCGGGCAAAGTGTGTTAAGGAGTTTACGATGCATAGCCCGGGTTTGTGATCATCACCACCAGCATTTGGCAAGCGTGGTGATTACCCATTACCCATCGATGGTAGTGATGACTTGATTTCAATGATAGAGGCCTTTGCGTAACGGTGGGACAGTTATAGGTATTAGGCTATTTACCTACTTTGCTTTATTTAAATAAAAAAAAAGATATCTTGGCAAATGATTCCATTCCACCTGATGTTAAGTGGAAATGGAGTCCGAAGATAACTGGTGCAGCGTGAAAACAAACGTAGCATCAGTTAACCTCACTCTGCCGGCCCACAAGGTGCTTCTTCACGCCTCTTTTGAATGACTCCATATCATAGGAGAGGGAAAACGTGTGCTGGTAGACTATTCCACCTTTTGGAGGTGCGACAAAGAAACAGGTCACTAAATTTCTTTGTGCGCGATGGGATATTTGAGACAGTGAAGCGGATTTCTACACAAATTACGCAATTAGTCTCCCGCCCTGTGTAGACTTACGTACCGATAGCATAGTGACAGTCATATGAGCCTATAACTTATAGCCTACTAGAGAACTGACGTAGAGAACTTATAGCCTAAACTGATTAAATGGTTTTGAATTCTGAATTTTACGGGTCTATTTTTCATGCTTCACAGCTCTTACCGCGATGGCTGGCTCCAAACCTGCTAACCTTCGCGGGGTTCGTGCTGATGGTAGCCCTCGTAGCCTTGCTGGGAGTATACGACTACAGCTGCGAAGGACCACAGAAGGGAGGGGTCCAGACGGTCCCTAACTGGGTCTATACTGTCTGTGCTGTGTTCCTATTCGTAGCTTACAATTTAGGTAAGTGAAAAATTGCTATTTTACCTATTCAAAGTGTCTATGCCTCAGACCCAGAAGTCGGGTATAGTTACCGGCGAGTGAAATATTCTACTCAGTATGGATCACCATCAGGTGGTGTTTTTCTAAAGCTGCCCCCTAGATAAATAGAATGATTATTGTACGGGATTAAAATAAGTCAACGATAACACAAATGTTGAAAAAATTTCCACGAGCAGGATTTGAACCAGCACCCTTCTGACATTCATTAAAAAGTGTTGAATAATTTCGGCGGGCTGGTTAGAACCACGATAGCTCATGGAAGAGCACCTGACCCGGAATGTCAGAAGGGTGCAGGTTCGAATCCTGCACGTGGAAATTTTTTCAACATTTGTGCTTTTGTAATTTGTTCGCAACAAAATTTGCGTTAAAAATTATTTGAACATTTATAAGTCAACGATATTATAAATGACGTTTATGTCAATTTTATACAATAATTTCTATTCTCATATAGCTACTATACCTAGTCTTCTTTGCAAAATAATTAAAAACTAGTACGTATTGAAATGAAACTACTTTTACGGATATGCTCGCGTATATTTTCAACTTAAGTTTTACTTAAATGTTTATCCTGACGTTTTGATCCTTTTTCAAGGTCTGTGGTTTAATTAAAGGGTTTATACATTGAATAAAACCAATGTTCGAGGAGGAGGAGGCGGAGCTAGATGGCGCAATGGTTAGCGCGTAGTCATCGGATGGGTAACCGCAAATTTATCATCTCGAGCTCTTCCGTCGTTGCCGTTGGTCCCGGCTGCATTAGCAGTCGTTAACAACCACCAATCCGCAGTGGGCCCGCGTGGTGTTTTATGGCCCGTTCTCCCTATCCATCCATAGGGAAGGCTCGTGCCCCAGCAGTGGGGACATAAAATGAGCTGATGATGATGATGATGAAAACTAATGTTTAAAATAAACGCGAGTAGATCCGTAAAAGTAGTTTCATTTCAATGTGTAGTGTTCGCGTAAACTTTAGAAAACTAGCACTTATTTATCTTACAGGTAAGCATCTGATCTCACCTGATAGTGTTAAGTGATGATAAGGCCAATGATGGAAGCGCCCTTCACCCGGAATCCTCAACTAGTGAGGCACTGACTATCTATCTTATTTCTAGCTGCCGGAGCACAACAATGCTAAAAACAATTAAGTTATAGCGTCATATTTAGGTGGTAGCTAGCCAGGCGGACAAACATGTTCTACCACCAACCAAACCGAGTACACAAACATGTACTTACCCTCCGCTGGGAATCGAACCCGTGGTCTTAACCACTAGTCCACAGAGGCGGTTAATTATATTAACTTGTTTATTTTATTTTATCAATTGACTCTAGACGGCATGGACGGTAAGCAGGCCCGACGTATAGGAGTTTCCGGGCCACTCGGGGAGATGTTCGACCATGGCGTCGACTCTTACGTGGTGTTCTTCATACCTTACGCGCTGATCAGCATCTTCGGGCGGGACCATGAGCACACAGTGTCAGTGTTCAGGTGAGTTCAATTATGGCATTCGTCTGCGCAGCCGGCTCCTTTTGACCGCTACCGTGTCGTAGGAATTGCAATCCTGCAGCTCATTCAATCCCGCGGAATTGATATGCGGGATTACTTAATCCCGCGCGGGATTCCGCATCTTTGAAATTATGTTATAAAATCAAATTTAAACTACAGATTTTAGTGTATAAATCAACTTTTATTAAACATTTCTTACATTAAGCAACAGAAATTATTTCTTTTCTATGTATTAATTAAGTATAAGTAATTAGTAGGTAATCTGTTTTATTAGATTCATCTTTAACCACTAGACTCTAGACGCCTCTGTAAGGCGGTTAGAATGATAATAACATGATAATAATAATAATAAATGTTTCCCACACTCACACCAATTATCTAGCTCCAAGAAGAGCTTCCTTAAGAAACTCGTTATATGGTTAACTAGACAACGGATAAACATACTTAATATACTTAAATACATACTTATTATACATAGGAAACACCCGGACCCGAAACAATATAGAAAAACAGGTATTTCTAAATTGATCCGACCAGGGATCGAACCCGGGACCTCAGAGATAGCGACACCATGAAAACCGGTATGCAAGCCACTCGACCAAGGAGGTCGTCAATATGATGATGATATGATTTACAAAAACACAATATGAGGATATCCCTATTCCACCGAATCCAAAAAGAGAAGGTCTTTTTTGGAAGTTTTTAATCTGGATTGAATTATTGGCGTACCTACAGGGCAGGGCGAAAAAGGTTATAATATTATGTAGAGTTTTCAAGTTGCGATCTTTTAAATTGTGGTCAACTAGAAAGAGCGCCCGGTCCGAAATTCAGAGGCATCAATTCCGAATTTCCAATTAATTCCCAGGTCGGTCTTTCAGACTTTTGGATGCATAGCACCCGGGTTTGTGATCACCAACCCGCATTTGGCAAGCGTCATCAATTGTGGCGAAGACTTGATTTCAATGATGGAGGCCTTCGCCTAGCAGTGGGACAGTAAGGCTATTCTCTTACTTTACTTACTTACTATAACATTGTGTTTATTTAAACAGAGGTTTCCTCCTCGTGATCAGCGTCTCCCTGAACTACTACGTGAGCCACTGCGAGAAGTACAACACGGGCACCCTGTATCTGCCTTGGGGGTACGACGTCAGCATGTGGGTAAAAAACTATTGAAATAAGAAACTTAATAGGTTGATGGAAACCAAGGGAACGGGCCATAAACCACCGCGCGGGCCCAGTACGGTGCGTTGGTTGTTAACGACTGCAATGTAGCCGGGATCAACGGCTTTACGTCCCTTCCGAAGCTTTAAATATTTAATGTATTATTTAATTTTAAGTAATATTTATCAATTCCATATAAACGGCACAGTTTCTTTATCCAGGTTTCATCCCTCTTGTTCCTGCTGCCAGGACTGTACGGCCCTCATGTATACCACACCTATATCTTCGGATTCAAGCTCATCCAAGTTCTAGAAGTGGTGGTACATGCTACTGGCCTCTTTACTACACTGCCCATCGCTCTATACAACATATATATGTAAGTAGATTATTAATTAATATCTTTATCATCATCACCCACCATCATCCTATAGTAGTCCTCTGTTGGTCATAGGCCTCTTTGCGTGCACACCACTGCACGATTTGCGGCTACTCTCATCTCACTCTCATTTTCGGTCACCCATCCGATGACCGGCCTTTGCGAAAGTTGCTTAACCTCAGTTAACCACTGCGCCATCGAGCTCCCCTTTCAGCTGTTATCGCGCTTACGTTGTTTTTTTAAAAAAATTAAATTTTAAATTTACCTTGTCGTTGTTCCAAATAACTTATTTATTTTATCTATTCACAGAGTACGTAAGAATGGAACAATTATTTACAAGTCACTACTTGGGTCTATACGGCCCGTCTGGGCGATGTTGACGCTGCACGTCGTTGTCCTCACGTGGGCCCTACTGTCCCCAAACAAGGTCTTAGAATACGACCCAAAAGCCTTCATCTTGCTGTACGGAACGCACTTCAGCAATATCTGCGTAAGTATTTAGGAGTTTTGGCTGCTACTATACTTGAGAACTGCTTTCTTGTATTGCTGTTTCTTTGCCATGATTGGCACGGAACTAAACTGCCTCAATGATCTAGTTACTAGATTCTAGTACCAGACTTGGACATAGAGTTAGTGACTTAGTCCGAGCTCTCACTAAAATCGAACCGGGACCTCATTGGGTTCCAAATCTGTAGTTAAAAGTAAAGCGAAGCGGGATGTTTTTGTGGATGGCAAGAAACTTAAAACCGTTTGAACCTCGAGCCGCGTGATTCTCGTGTGATCGGATGTTACCATCCTTGGAACGTTTCTAGATGGATTGGCATCACGCAAACGTTTGCCCTCTTACTAGATTCTCCGATGCGTTTGGCGGAGAGCATAACAACCCGAGGGCGCGTGTCCCCGACCGCTACTAGATTCTCCGAGGCGCTCGAATCGGTTCGAGAGCGTAACAACCCGAGGGCGTTTCTTAAGACTAGGCTAGGCCTCAGCTCAGATTGATCTGGTCTTGAGTAAAGCTGACTCTACCAATCTTAAACACAACAATATCTTTTCCCAGTGCCGCCTCATAGTAGCAGAGATGAGCAAGCAGCGCTGTGACGTCATCACCTGGATGTGCTGGCCTCTTCTCGCAGCTGTGGCCGTCTCCCTCTATCTTCCACACCTGGAGATCGCCATCATGTATACAGTGCTGGTGCTGAGTTTGGCTGCTCATGTGCATTATGGAGTTTGCGTGGTAATTGCTTGTTTAATGTTTGTGACGTCATCACCTGGATGTGCTGGCCCCTTCTCGCAGCTGTTGCCGTCTCCCTCTATCTTCCACACCTGGAGTTGGATGTGCCGATCTTTTCTAGTAGCTGTATGGTATATTCCAACAAAATTTTGTTCAGGTTTAAAGTAAGACGCTGTCTCGTTTTTATTAATTTTGAATACCTCAAAACAATCATTTCAAGTTTAAAAAAATACAGTGTCATTAGAAATGTGTTCATATAAAATTGTGATTTTTTCTTAATATCATACATATTTTTATTATATAGAATTTTGCATTCACGATTCTTTATATAGTTAAGTACAAGATAAAGGTCGTGGGTTCGATTTCCACTCAAGCTTCCTGAGACTGGTTGATATTTTCTTGTAAAATTTTATCTTATCTCATAAACATGCTACGGAGCTATTGAAAAGCTTTTGTAATATCCTCTCCCAAACCTTACATAATTGTTTATTTTATCTATTACGAGTACATATTAAAGTTTTTCTATATATACTTATTAAATATATTTCCCCCCGTGTGGTGCCGGGGGTAAAGAATTGCACCACCCCATCTCTTCCCGTGGGTGTCGTAGAAGGCGACTATGGGACCATTCCAAAGGATGGGCAGCAGCGTCTCTCTGTGATTATTCTCACCTTACTGCGATCGCCAACCCGCCTGCCAAGCGTGGCGATTATGGCAAATTCCCCTCAAAATGATTTTCATCCTTGAGGGAGGCTTTTGTCCAACAGTGGACGTATTTTTGGCTGAGATGAGAAATATATTTCATACTGTTAAAAAAAAACTTTAACTCGAACTTGTGACCGTTCTGAGCGAACTACCTTCCAATTGACATGTAGAGAATAAATTATCCTAATTTTTTATAGAAACCTTAGTGTTGGTAGCTTAAAAATAATGCTATCAACTAATAATTAATTATTTATTGCAGGTCCGGCAAATGTGCAGTTACTACAAGATCAATTGCTTCACAGTACCAAAGAATAAAAGAAAATAGAACTTTTTAAATGTACCTACTTACTTTTATACGAATAAATTTTGTTAAATCTTTTGTAATCAAATACTTTTTATATCGGATAATATAAACGCCACGGTGGCTTAGGAGGTGAGGAGCTCGATAGCGCAGTGGTTAACGCGCCCGGTCTGCGAGTCCTGAGGTTAAGCAACTTTCGCAAAGGCCGGTCATCGGATGGGTGACCAAAAATTTATCATCTCGAGCTCCTCCGTGCTTCGGAAGGCACATTAAGCCGTTGGTCCCGGCTGCATTAGCAGTCGTTAACAACCACCATTCCGCACTGGGCCCGCGTGGTGATTCATGGCCCGTTCTCCCTGTCCATCCATAGGGAAGGGCTCGTGCCCCAGCAGAGAGGACATAAATGAGCTGATGATGATGATGATGATGGTGGTTTAGTGGTAAAGCACTCGACTCGATACCTAAAGGTGGCGGGTTCAGTTCCCAGGTCGGGCAAAATGCATAGCCCGGGTTTGTGATCACCGACCCGCATTTGGCAAGCAATTTGGTAGCGATGACTTGATTTCAATGATGGAGGCCTTTGCCCAGCAGTGGGACAGTTATAAATAAATAAGTTCACATTACTTTTACGTTTTATAACGCCCCGTTAGGTTAGCATTGCTCATGCTGATTTCATGAGGACTTGCGTTCAATTCTAGCAAAGTTTGTTTTCGAATTTTCGATGGAGTCCGTATTTGGCGGACGTAGTGATAGATTTCCTAGCAATGGGACAGTATAAGTATGTAGGGTATCTTATAATTACTACTAAATATTATTGAAGTTTTTTTTTAGGTACGGGCATACTTTACTTTACGAGTATAACATATTTTTTTGTAACAACAACTTATAAGTAAAGGTATCTATATATTAATACGTGAAGCAAAAACTTTGTACCCCTTTTAACGAAAATTGCCTGGAAAGAGGAGTATGAAATTTCGCACACATATAGTTTATATAGAGAAGGAGTGCAGAATGCTAAATTTATTTTTTAAATTCTGCATAAAATATACATTAAATGAAATTAACATTGTTTCATACTTTTTTCAAAAATTTCGAAAATGGAAGAGGAGCGGCCCAAATCTGTCAAAGCCAATTCAAACTCACATTCCATTTTTTAAAATTTTTCATTTCTTAGGATAGGTACAATCCGTGCAGCCTTAATAAAATATTGTTTCAAAAATGGAATCGGAGGAAAATTACGGTCGAGTTTCGACCACTGGGCAACCACTAGTTATAATTAAAATTGTCATAAACTGTAAAAGTCAAAGGTAGTCAACGTCAAAACAATAAGAAATGAAGCGAGCTTACTTCCAAGAACAACGAGATAAGAGAAATATTAAAAACACGTAATTGTTATCAACCTGTTTTCGGAACGATACTACCCACAGTCAGGTACTGAGCGAGAACACGACACCACCACAGAATCTAATTCACGAAATAATACGTAACACAACGCGAAATAGCGAAAAAATGAGCAATCCAACAAAAAGCTGCGAAGCGTCCCGTACTACGAGAGAAAGAGACGGCTGTACTCGCTGAGCTGGGCTCGCAGCTCCGTCTTTAAATTATACGTTCTCATAGCCTTGTAGCCTTCACCCATCTTCCGAAAAGGTTTGTTGTCCAACTACAATACAATGGGAAGTAGACTTTATTTTTACAAGGTAAGGTTGGATTACGCTTGTACCAGTTTGCAGTTGTGTCGCTCTGGTAATAAAACGAAATTCAGTAATGGGGGGTGCGCGATATGGACACCGAAGTCGGGGTTTAGAATTTCAGTACAGCTTCGGATAGCTACGAAGCGCAGCTTTGTTAGTTGTCCAATTGTTTACCGATGTTTTTATTTTTTTTGTATTTCCCTTACGCTTTTTAACGTGCGGGCCGAGAAATTCAAACACGGAGTATAACAAAACCTCTTTTGTCGAAATGAGCATTCAAATTTTGAAATAAGAACAGTGACTGAAAAAGTGTTTAGTGATTTTTTAACTTAAAATATTGTGTTTATTTTTAAATAATGTGTTTTTTAAATTGGAGAAATTAAAATTTTATTATTAGGTAAGTGTGGTGAATGAGAATGGAAAATTAACAATTTAATGGCGAATTTTGTGGTGGTGTGGAAATTAAACCTTAAGCATGACGGTTCATTTAAAAAGCATGTTTTGGATAATATATGTGTTAGGTTTTTTCTAATGAAACTCTATAATGTACGATGAAGCGGAGTCGCAAATGAAGGTAAATATTATGAGAAGATTTTTAAACACTACTTAAACGTTTGTTAATCGCTAAAATTCGAAAGAAAAATGTTATCTACTTACCTACTTACTTTTTTTTTTTATTACGACCATGTATGTTCATTTAACAAAAAAGTGAACATATTTTGGTAAATAATACTTTTTTACTAAACTGACATGGAGTTCTATTTGGCCTGCTATTAGGAGTACTGGCACATTTTCAGTTAATCAATAAGTTTATATTGATGCTATTTATTTTATTTATTAAAAGAAAATATTTTTTGGAGCCATTTACCGAAAAGTTTAAACTCAATAATATTTGACGTGTCGTCATATTTTTTTATTTGTAATGTTTTATCAATTATAATTTATTTTCTTTTTCTAATTAGCGTTTGATAGGTAAGTAATAGTAAGTATATTAAAACTTTATTTTTAATTGATCACAAGTAATGACGGGTACACTTATAGTGCCTACAGTTATCTATTCTGGGCTGCAGTGGAATATTCCGATTTTTATTTCCGAAATTTCAGTCAAAAATTTTTTTCACTTTATTTCTTCCTTCTCATAAAGTAGTCAATCAAAAAAATGTGTTCTAGAGACAATTAAGCTTTTACTTTTACATACATGGATCAAAGAAAAACAAAATATCCTTTAAATAATATAAGAAAATCTTTATTGTTTTCTAAGTTACCGCGAAAACTACAAATTTCTCGGATCTACTCACGTTTATTTTATGTCTAAATCAATGTATAAGAAAACGCGAGTAGGGATCTACTTCAACAAAAGTTGTTTTATTTAAAAGTAAATCAGCAAAACATTAATTGTTCAAACGTTTAATTGACCAGAAATTAGCAATTCAACGGTTTGCAATCACAACGCAAGGCAGGAATCTAAACAATTAATTATTAACTCGTGTTTAACAAGTGGAAACCATATTTTGGAAACTTTCGCTCGTAGAAATGCATTAATTAAAACATCGGACGGCGTTCGTAAACAGACCGGCCGGTGTTTTTAAAGTTTTCAATGGACCGCGGATACCATAGACGAATTATTGTCTATAGTTATACATTTTTAACCGACTTCATAAAGGGAGGAGGTTCTATGTGCCACTGTTTCTATTTTTCGTTTACAAATTGCTCTGTCAATTGTGGACCGATTTTCAAAATATTTTTTTTTAACTATCTTTCACTGATTAAAAATATTGACGGGATCTTTACTATATTTTTGTACTTAACTATTTAAACTATCATGGTCACTTGCATTAGAGAAATTATTAACGGGATTCTCACCATGTTATACCATAATATTATCATGTTTGTATGTATTAGGATTTTGGTAGGAATCGAACCCGGGATCTCTGGGTGTAAGACCGGTGGTCTAACCGCTAGACCACCTAGTGGAGGCGTTACTCAAGCTACTCCGTGCTTCTTAGGGCCGTTGGGCAGGTAGCCGTTGGTACCGGCTGCATTAGCAGTCGTTAACAACCACCAATCCGCACTGGGCCCGCGTGGTGGTTTACGGCCCGTTCTCCCTATCCATCCGTAGGGAAGGCTCGTGCCCCAGCAGTGGGGACATAAAATGAGCTGACGATGATGACGTTCCACTTCTATCTGAAAATTCTTAAAGAATGAATTCAACAGATTCGTTCAATTGGTTAGTGTTTAGACAAATTAATCGCGAATCGGAGACTGTGAGCCTTCAAAGCTCCAGCTATCAATGTCTCAATCCTTAAAGGAACAAGCATCAAGAACGTCCCGAAGAAAGAGTTGAATGAATCTCGAGCTTTCTATACTTAGCCGAAAATCCACCAAAACGCCTAAATCAAATCAAAATATTATTCAGTTTCAAATTAAAGTAATAAACAAAAATTCATCATCATCATCATCATCAGCTCATTTTATGTCCCCACTGCTGGGGCACGAGCCTTCCCTACGGATGGATAGGGAGAACGGGCCATAAACCACCACGCGGGCCCAGTGCGGATTGGTGGTTGTTAACGACTGCTATTGCAGCCGGGACCAACGGCTTTACGTGCCTTTCGAAGCACGGAGGAGCTCGAGATGATACATTTTTGGTCACCCATCCAATGACCGGCCTTTGCGAAGGTTGCTTAACCTCAGCACACGCAGACCGGGCGCGTTAACCACTGCGCCATTGAGGTCCTCCATCGAACAAAAATTAAATGTAAAATAAAGAAGCGAAACCGAATAGGACTTAGCACATGTTGCAGCATGGACATCACCTGCAACGCTGATATTCTGCGGAGTTCTATTGATTTGTGAGTGTGTGGACCAGCAGAAGCAAAAGCGGCCTAGTAGGTATCAAGAATTATTTCAAAGTTAAATTAAATAATGAAAAGAAATGAAATTTACTTTTACGGATCACTCCAAAGGGTTCGAACCGTCAGGATAAACATTAATTTAAAATAGTGGTCGCCCAGTGGTCGAAATTCGACTGTAATTTTATTAAGGCTGCACGGATTGAATCCTAAGCAATGAAAAATTAAAAAAGATAGAATGTGAGTTTGGATTGGCATTGACAGATGTCGGCCGCATTAAAAACAAACAATACGTGTGTGTCAAATACATGGTAGTGTGTGTAATGTTGTTTTTGTTGATTTAATGTATTTTTTATGCATAATTTAAAAAAAATATTAACATTCGGATAACCTTCTCTATATAAACTATAAGTGTGCGAAATTTCATACTCCTCCGTTCGCGCAATTTTCGTAAAAACGGGTACTTACAAAGTTTTTGCTTAAATAATACTATTGGGTTGGGATCCATGCTATAAAAGATATTTTAGATATTCTGAGCCTTGATTTTGCAATAAAAAACGACTACAACCGTTAATAATAGCCACAATAATTGTGCCTTAAATAATTTTATTGTGCATTATTTTTCGAACTATTATGGTCACTTTCATTAGAATTGTTATTATTAACAGATTGGTATAGGATAGGTATCTACTCACACACAACAAAAAAATGAAATGATATTCCGTGAATAATGATTAATTACAATAACTGTGGTTATCGAGACCTCTTTAAGCAGAAAAGTCTTTGTTCGCCGTTAATTGAGTCAACTTTTGTTTTTCATTAAAAGAAAACAAAAACAAAAAGAATCGACAAGTCCGAACGTCCCTACGCGGTCAGGCGTGCTGTGGCGGTGGTGGCATTTCTCCGAACCATAGCTTCAGCCTCCATGCAGGCTGCGTCGGGACCGCTTAGCTCACTCGACCAGAACTATGGCCGATAGGGATGGGAAAGGTGCATATCGATGATATGAATAATATAGACTAAAAAGTAACATATTTTATATTTTACCTGATTTTATCCGACTCAGTCTTCCTGTGAGACACCGTAAAGGTTTCGTGGTAACATACACTTTTTCACAGCCTCGCTCTGCTAACCTCTGTTCATCTCTGCCTCCTGATTATTAGTCTCTTTTTATATATCCCGAAAAGCAGAGACGAGCTGGAAAATGGAAAAGCACTCATGCAAATGTCAAACTATTAAAACACTACTATTGTATACACGTTTCTATGTTTAAAGAAAATAATAATTGCGTAGCTTTTGCTAAGATCAGTCTTTGAATGGGTTACCTAACACATCTTCGCTAAACATTTTCACACATAATAATATATTTGTTTTTAAGGATCTCCAAAAATGCTAGATCAATGACCGTTACCACAAAACATTAGGACATGTACAATTTGTCATCAGTGTCAGTGATTCATCGTCGAAATATTAACAAATGTCGAGGATCTAGTTACAATACACCTTGATATATCATAATCAGATTAGCGACGGAATGACATCAATGATTCATTGCTTTTGCATATGAATAGGAAATACGTCTTCAAACGTGCTAGGCTCAAGCTGTCCCAACGTACTTCCGTCGTTACGTCCTCACTTTGCTGACCTGCAAGTTGCTTCTTCACATTTCATTTATAAAAGTGAGCTGGGAAAGCATTCCTTTTTTTGGTAGTGCGACAAAGAAATGGTTCACCACATTTCTTTGTTTGCGACGGAATAGTTGCCACAGTTAATCGGTGGTATTGAAGACCAGCTCGCCTGTTATAAGGAAGAATGAAGGATAAGGGATAAAAGTTCAGCATAAGATCTGGGTGGCTGCAACTCACCTTGTTAGTTACCAGGAGCGACTGCGAAAGCGTCTATAGGTAGCGGTGGACGCATTCCATCAAGTAGGCGGGCCGTCCTGTTTAAAAAGTTATTTATCGATATCACCGTTGTCCCATCACTAAACAGCTCGTGCCGTAAAAAGAGGACACAGCACACTTCATTAATAAAAGGTTAAATAATGTTGAAGCAGCCATTTTTGCAGGGAGTCCGGTTACACCACAGCGCTACATCGGTGGGCGATCACGGGACGGGCTAAATCATATTTGCTGTAACCGTAAACTCTACACTTAACCGATTAGTTGAAAGGACAGCATCTTTAACATATTTTTTTATGAAATTTTCACTGAATCTTTATTTTTAAAAGCACAGGATCAAAGACAAACTATTTTAATGAAACTTTTATTAGTTACTGTGGACCCGGCGGACTTCGTACCGCTTGGACAGTTTCCATTCATTCCCGTGGGAATATCGGGATAAAAACTATCCTTTGTGTTAATTCAGGTTATAAACTATCTGTATGCCGAATTTCATCCAAATCCATTCAGTAGTTTTTACGTGAAAGAGTAACAAAGATCCATCCATCCATACTTACAAACTTTTGCGTTTATAATATTAGTAGGATTATGTTTTTATTTAGACAGCAAATGTGTATATTATGCTCTTATCTGTAGCAATTACGCTCGCAACATAAGTGAACCGCCAACCCTGGCATCTGAGGTCTTAGCTTTTATACGTAGACAAATCTTAGTAAAATTCCTAGGCGGCATATAAAAAAACTTGGTACGAGACTAAAAGCTACTCGTCCTAACGTAGTTACTTTTAAAACGAATGCCTAGTGAAATTACGATTAAGCTGATTCTGACTTGATCTCAATGATGGAGGCCTTTGCCCAGCACCTTTGCAGCATCAGCAGCTTAGCGGTGGGACAATTATAGGCTACTAATTTACTTTTACTTTACCCATTGAAATTAGTAGACAGACAAAGAGTTTAATCCCCTGCACTTTTACAAACGTGACAGATAGACTACTAACCTTTTTGTTTGAAGTCGTAAGAATAAAAAAAAAATCATAGTAAACACGGAGTAGTCACCTATAAAGTGGTTCATTTCAATATTTTGCGTAAACTTTAGAAAACAATATTAGAATATCCCGTAAACCTTTTAAAACGGAACACAACGATGTAGGACTCTGCGAATTGGCGATAGAAGAGTAAAGGGCTCCATTAAGACGGGTGTTCTAGGAGAATCTACCATCGGTCTTGCTTATTTTGGTTTCATGAATTTAGCTTTGTAATTCCTCTTTTCGTTGTGCATAGCTTTTGCCTTTAAAAGTCAGCAACAAGTTCGTTTTACCATTGAAAATGGTTATCAGATGCAAATCGCCTAAGACGTATTTTTGGCCATAGCTCCGAGGATTTTGGGAAAATCGAGATGAAAATAGTACCAAGAGTCGAGAAAAAATGTAATGGGTTTTTTTGGGGGGTGTTTGTATACTAAATTGTAAATATAAAAAAAAAATTAACTTAAGAAAAAATTAAAAAAAGGGTATTAGTTTAGCTACAAAATGACGAAAAATTTTTGAAAATCGGTTAATAATTGTGACCTGTAGGTGGTCCCTTTAGATTTGGTATTGTTGAAAAACGGGTATTTCCGTATATAAAAAGTGATGTAGCTTCTTTGATTATTGACCGATCGTCATGGTAATGGTGTTAAAAGATGCGGATGCAGGCGAGAACTGCATTCAAGTTGGAATTGTGTTATTTAAAATTGTTTATTCATTTTCAATGCTCCGATTCTTGCGAGGACTGCGAAATCTGTGAGTTTTTTATGATATTGAGTTTCTATTATTACTCGCGCGTGTTATACCCTAAAGCTTCTCTTATGCCCACTAATCTCACTGGATCTGGTTAGTACACACGTCTGTACACACAAATTACAACAGAGTAAGAGTAGATAGTGTTGATTAATTTCGGCGAGTTGGATTGAGCCGCGATAGCATAGTTGGTAGTGCACCTGACCCGGCATATCATGGGGTACGGGTTCGAATCCCGCTCGTTGAATTTTTCAACCCTTTGTTTTTTTTTTTAAATTTAAGAAATTTGACAATTTTGAATAGGTTTATGTGGGAGTCTGTACCCTTGAAACCGGAAATCAATTGTTTGGTGACATAGGTATTCGAATACTGAACGAAATCGTAGGATTCGTATGGTAATAGGATCGTAGTTTCAAAGATTTATCATAAGCATTTGTTTGCGTTCAGAAGCTATACTAATGTATTTTATTTGAAAACTCATCTCACCTCATCAGCTCATTTTATGTCCCCACTGCTGGGCTACGAGCCTTTCCCATGAATGGATAGGGAGAACGAGCCATAAACCACCACGCGGGCCCAGTGCGGATTGGTGGTTGTCAACGAGTGCTAATGTAGCCGGGACCAACGGCTTTACGTGCCTTCCGAAGCACTCTTTGAAAACTCAATATTACTTTTTTCTTTTGGCCGTTTAAGTCAAGCAGTTCATCTAGAGTAGTGGTTCCCAACCTTTCCCCGACCATGGACCCTTTTCCTGATGTTTTGTTAGCAGGGACGACATAAACTGTACTTAAAAAGAAAGAATAATCTTTATTTAAACTTTAAAAGTATTTGTTGCGTAAGTTCAGTAACGACAGTTTGTCTTTACACACTTCATGTTAACAAAAACGCTAATGCGAAACATTCAACGCCACTAGGCGTTAATGTATTAAGGTCTAATGTATTAACGCCATAAACATAATATTGGGACCACCCTGGGACCTAGGAATTAGCAAATAAGTAGCGTAGGTGACAGTGCAGAAATTAAAAAAAAACATTGTACTGCCTTTAAAAAAATTGTTCAGTGGATTTAATAATGTTCTGTCCCGTGGACCATTACCGATGCTCACAAGGACCAGGTAGGCTACTCTTGACGCAAACTCAATCTCAATACAATTCCAATGGGATTAATATGTATCGATATTTGGATAAGTTTCGCAATTTCGGAACGCCCCATCTCGATAATAATATGTTCACTCAATTTCCACGCAATTTAATTCCAATGTAGCGCTATTATCGCTTTTAAGAGTGCCATTTGAGTTTTTTAAATTTGGGATTGGATATTGATTATTGCAATTGTGTTTCAAGAGTAACCCACCTGACCACCAGTTGGAAACCATTGATCTAGAGCACCTTTGGCAATACCGGAACACCGGAAAAGTGACTGAACTAAAATAATTCTCGCTGATGTGATTTGAAAGGCACTGCTTCGGTTCACTGTTTCAACCCACTAATCCGCATTAAACCAACATGGTGGGCTATGGTCCGATCTCCAAACGATATTATTTATTTGAAGGCCTAAGCCCAATAGTGGGATATTTATTCGCTAATGATAATATTGTCTTTTAACTTGCTATACCTTTTTTGATTGCTTTAAATTTTTAAAGAATTAAACATCAGAAAGCTCTTAGCTCGTATACCAGAACTATGACTAAGTAATTTTAAATTATTGAATTTTAAATTTTTGAATTTTAAATTTTATCATATACCTAACTAGCTGACCCGGCGGACTTCGTATCGCTTTGACAGTTCCCATCATTGAGTTAAATATATATCAATGGTTTCCATGACAACAAAACAAGCAAATCATTTTGTATTGGAAAATTAAATTGTCGTTTTTAGTATTTTATTTAATATATTTTTTTTTAAATATAGCCTATGTTACTCAGCGCTAATGTAGCATTCTAATGGTGAAAGAATTGTTTAAATCGGTCCAGTGTTTTTTTTTCCCAATAACTTTAATTTCTTTGCGTTTTCAATTTTTTTTTCAATTTAAAAATAATTTTTTCGCCATTTTGCGAATTACGTCATCGGTGCAGGTGCAATCATTAGTTTTATTCACGATTTCAGAGTTTAAGGTTGCAAAATATTATTTTGTAAGTATTTTAATATTTACTGTCATGGCCACAACTGTAATTGTGGCTCCGTGTGGCACCAAAGTCGTCTACCGATTTTCAACGCTTATCGGGAATCTAGTACATAATTGATCGAAGCCTTTAGATGACCTATAACACATTTTGGGTGACATTTGCTGGAGTAAATCCGTCACCTAGCATGTTTTAGGTGACCCCATATAAATTTTACGTGGCAGTAGCCAGAGTTGGAGTAAAACCGTCACTTAATATGGCTTAGGAGTTATTTAAAATATGAGTATGTTAGTTAAATTATTCCCAAAAGTATGATAGCCGCCTCTATGGTTTAGTGGTTAGACCACAACTGGTACAGATCCTGAGGTCCCGGGTTCGATTCCCGGAGTTCGTTACATATGATTGTGCTCGGTTTGGTTGGTGATTGAGCTTTAAGTCTACCAGGCTAGCTACAGGTATCCTATCTGAGTCATAACAACAATATCAGTAGCGTTTTTGGGTCCAATAGTTAAGAGATATCAGTACCTCTGAAATTTAGGATTCCAGGCAAATTATCTTCCACCTCCAGCTTTACCGTCACTTACAATTAAGTGAAATGAAGCCCATACACTTCCCCGTTTGGAATCATACTCCATCACATCAGCAGCACCAACTCATTTTAAGGCCTACTGCTGGGTCACGAGCCTTCCCTATGGATGGATAGGGAGAACCACCATAACCCAAGATTGGTGGTTGGTAACGACTGCTAATGCAACCGGGACCAACGGCTTTACATGCCTTCCGAAGCACGGAAGAGCTCGAGATGATAAATTTTTGGTTACCCATTCAGCCTTTGCGATAGTTGCCTTACCTTAGCAATCGCAGAAGGAGCGCTTTAACGACAATATTCTGAGTTAACCAATCGTCGTCCAAATTCCAGGAAATCAAAACTCGGGTTAAAAATTAAAAAAAGGACTAGCTTATTCTAATGGCGGAACCCGCCCTAACCTTTCACATCAATTTGCCCATATGCCAATAGAAAACAAAACGAATCGGTTTGGCAGCAAACGGGCTGACTGGCCTGCTATTGCTTGCCATTCCTTTTTTTTTCGAAATCCGTGCGCACAAAACCAGCCTTGTGCGCGTGCGCCGACCGCCACTTCCAAGAATGATTTCGTTGAGCGGCCGACAAGGACACGGCATACAAATTTCGCACCCGTTAGAGCGAGATGGGATGATGGATATTAATTTTGTTTTTCTTTTCGTTAATCTGTGGCCACATGTGGCTTGCGGACCCTATGGTCATTCGTCGCGATGGGTCGTTTATTTCGTTGACTCGAAGGTATGGTTACTGAACTTTCTGGGGTGTTGTTTTAATTGATAGGTTGCCCCCTCATAGTTTATGATGTCCTAGTATTTCATTACTAAAATTTTTACTTTACTGCGGTTTTTTTTAGAGAGTTTGCTGAATTACTAAAAACGGAATTTTTAGCGTCACAGACTTTTTGGCGACGACGGCGAGGAACTTAAAGGGTTCCTCAAGCCGTGTGAAACGAAACACCGTCAGAGGTTTTCTAGAGGGAATGGCATCACGCACTAGTTCGTGTTCATAATTAGAAAGATGGTATACATTGGTCCACTTTAAGGACTAAGTGCGGAAACCATCACCATTAACATAGAACATAGATGGTATACATTTTTTGTCATATCTTGCTTTTGAACTCTCTATCTTTAACATACGGAAGAGACGGCGAATTTACAAAGTTTCTACTTTATAATTTAGTTCGTATTTTTATAGAAAGTGTACTTCAAAACGAGGGTAAATTAGACGTTTTTATTATTTTTCAAATAGATATGTTACTTATTTTGTTTTTAAAATAGATTTTATGCGCTATAGTAATACGACAAAAGTTGAGAAAATGTTTCCTTTTTTCGTTGATTAGGAACTTGTTTTCATACTCAAAAGAAAAACAAAACAGTGCAGTACCTACTCGAGCTAAAACATATTTTTTAATCGACCAGAAATCTGTCAGGAGACCTACAAACAATAACAAAGAGGTTTCAGTTCGCGACGCTACCATAGAGTTCACACATAAATCCTAATGAATAAAGTTATGTTTTTCTTACCGCGCCCGAGCCCCTCGTACGAATATCGCCAATAAGAACGGATGCGTTTGTTTTAACTCAGCGGTATTCAAATTCACAACACGTCGTTTATTTCGTGACTAACGAGTATAAACTTCTTTTTCATGTTTTGGGTAGTTCCGCTCGCCTTTTAAATGGAAATCGAAGACTAGGATTTTGAGAGAATGAATCTTATTTGTGACGATTTCTCATAACTATTAAAATAGGTTTGGGTTGGTCTGGTGTACGACAGAAACCAGTGACCGACTTATTCTTTAGGAACAATTGCACCTGCTTACTAACTGTCTTCTGTGTAATTTTTTTGCGACGAAAACTGGTGTCTGGCACTAAATAACTGAGTCAAACCCTGGTGCTACTTCGATAGTGAAGATTTCTAAGAACTATTCAAATAGGTTTGTAGTTACTGTTTTTACAACTCTCTATCAACTTTTTCTAGCAAATTGTAACTTTTCTAAGAATAAAGGAGGCGATAATTAGAATTTTAAGAGTTTTCTAAAACTCTTTAAGTACTTACTTAAGTTTTTTTTTGTTTTTACAATTCTCTACTAAATTGAATTGAAACATCCCTAAGACTAAAGTTTCACGAACTATACACATCGAAATAAAACTCGCATAACTCTATACGGATCTACTCGCGTTTATTTTTATATTATTTTATCCTGACTGTTGAGGATAGGGCACGAGCAATGAGACCACTTTTTCCCGTTATTGATGTTTCTTGTCAACTGCTGTTTTTTACATATTTTTTTATAAAAAGATGTCACTGAAATTTAGAACTTGGAAGGTAGACCAAAGAGAGATCCAAAGAGGCTGTAACGTTGTTGGTCGATAACACTGACGTTTTCTAACTTTTTACGGGGTCTGTGGTCATAGGGTCATTAATTTGCAACATCGTCATCTATCTTTATTTTAACCGTATCTTTACTATCTTTCTGTGTTTTTTTTGTATTAAACGTTTAAAAAGAAAGCAAACTGACATGTTTTACTAAAACCACAAACTATATCTCAATCCAAGTTCCTATCAATTAAGTAACACTGACAAACCAAATTAATTGTTACTTTGATAAAACTAATTATATAATTCGATAATCAGTATTTTGATGTGTCCGTGTGTAACTAACAAACTACATAATCTATATCCATACATCAACAAAAAATTATAAATTCATACAATGTACCAGGCACCCAAAACTGTGTAAGAGATGACTGGAACGATAAAGATCTGGGTCCCTTTCAACGTGACTAGTTATCAACATCTGATTCATGCGTCGTACACGCACATACCTGATGTTTATCTTGATTTTAGTTATTTATAACACCCGGTTGATTAGATTTGGATTATACTGATATTATCGGGCTTAGGCGCACATATTTCGGGGCATTTTGTTAGTAATTAGTTGTTATTATCTGCTACGACTGACAATACATGTCGACATATCTTTGTTTGCCTTTGTAACTACAAAATTAGTAAGGTTTTTTACAACTACAGCGTAAATTGATGTCATTATAACAAGTTTAATCCTAAATAAGACTCTTTATAGTTTTTAGTCTGTTTTATTTATTTTTATTTATTTTATTAAGAAGTCTTCTTGCATTGCAATATCAAAGGAGGCGTTAGTTCTCATCATTTTACTGCTAAAACTAGTAGAAATATGACGTACTAAAACTTATATATATACTGTGCTAAAACCTTTATGTTGACTAAATAAAATTTAATGGTCAATAACGAAAATTAATAAAGTAGGTAGACCTACTACTCGTAGATACAATTTAATTTAGTTGGTAGAATAGGTGACGTAGGTTCATTGATAATAATATGTATGTAAAAAAATGTATGTATTTTTTTGTTTTATTTTATTTTGAAGATCAATCTATGCTTATGACCACAACTTAGCATCCCGATCCTCTAAATGCTAGTTTAGGCCAAGACACCGTATTCGAAGAACAAGGGTACGGCGAGCTGAACCAGCTACAGCACCAGCACAATCTATACCAGGTACCAGAGTACATGTCTATACCTGGTATCTATACCAGGTACAGACATGTACTCTGGGCGCTTCTCCCCACCACCACGGTGAACCCGGTCAACCGGTCAACCCGAGCCGAGGTCCGAGCCGTTTGGCGCCCTCGGGTTATTCCGAACCCCTCGTAGAATCTAGTAGAGCACGGGGACACGCACTAGTGAGTGATGCCGTTCCCTCAATGAGATCCCTCCGAAGGTGATTCGTTTCACACGGCTTGAGGAACCCTTTATTAAGTTTAAGTTGCCGCCCCCCAAAAAAAGGCCCGGTGCTATGATTTTCATTGTAAGTGGCTCAAACAGACGATGCCGACGTTAAGCACTTTTTCCGAAATAAAGGCGTTAAGTAATAATTATAGTTGATTGACGTCTCCGGTAGTCTTCAAAGTGACCGTTTAAATGACCGCCAAATAATCAAATTAAATTACTGCATAGAGAGAGCATTGCAAAGCTGTGACATCATCATTTTAGCGTATCGCGACCACCAGGCTCGGCTCGTATAAGTCGTAAGCGTAAGCCCGATATGCGTCCGTGTTGTAACAACTCGTTGTGCATCGCCTATCAGATCCTGCTACTAATTTTAAAAGTACCAGTAGTAGACAGACAAGTATTTCGTCAGTGAAGTTCTAACAGTGCGTAAGTCATTTTTGGCGCTTTTAAGATTTTGTCGTGATTCGATAAAGAACAAACGCGCGCTACGTTTCAACTAATCAGAAATCGTCCTTAATTTCTTCAAAGGGTTTACTGTAAGTACCTCTTCCAAAAATATATACTTCTAATGTTTGTTACTACACTTTAATACAGTTATTTCGCTCTCCTGTAAAGTAGCCATTTTTTACTTACGCACTGTTAGAACTTCACTGACGATTTGTAAAGTCTATTAGGAATAAACTCGGAAGAAAAAATGTAAAATCTTTTTATTGTTATAATATAAATAAAATTTTACAAATTGAATTCTTTCGAGCAGGATTCGAACCTGCACCCTTCTGACATTCCGGGTCAGGTGCTCTTCCAGTTGAGCTATCGTGGTTCTAACCAGCCCGCCGAAATTATTCAACACTTTTTAATGTGAAAGTCAATTTTTTCAACATTTATGTTTTTGTAATTTGTTCGCAACAAAATTTGCGTTAAAAATTATTTGAACATTTTGAATTCTTTCGTCAAAAGCTTGTGATCTTAGGTGATTTATTTAGGTTTTTCCTGGCATCACAGTCACTGTAACTTGTATGCTACTTTTTATTAGATTGATGGGATTTTTATGGTTTTTCCTATTATAACCTCACCCAGCCACTGTCTACTCCTTAAGGTACACAAAAGCCATGAACATTATGCAAACATGAGACTAAAATATGTACTCGTACGTACCTCAGAATAATATTTAATTAATAACTAAAACTCGTACCTTAGTTATTAAAAAAAGAAACACAAATGTTGTTAAAATTTCCACGAGCAGGATTAGAACCTGCACCCTTCTGACATACCGAGTCAGGTGCTCTCGCAATTGAGCTATCGTGGTTCTAACCAGTCCGCCGTAATTATTCGCTATTACTTCTTTTTTTTTGTTTCGCAACAAAATTTGCGTTAAAATTATATAAACAAAACAAAAAACATTTTAGTTATGAAAAGCAACGATAACACGTTTTAAAATTGTTTGTACGTAACTACGGTATTGTAGCAATGAAAACTAAATAAGTTTTGTGCAACCAGCGCACATAACAAACAATTTATTTCAATCAACTTATAGGTAAGTACTAAATATGCTGACAAAGATGCGGTCGTGTTACCAGGATAACATAACAGAGCAAGCTAATAAGTGTCAAGTGGGAACAAACTCATTCAATATACAGCACTAGACACCCACCATCGGCATAGCGCAGCGTAAACAATGCCATAACAAGATTTTGTATGTCATAAACTCATAACATGCGTCAGATTACGTTTCAAAGATCTGCAGTAGGTTATAGATAGATTAACAGCCAGTTTTGTAACTTTGATAATTATTATTTGAGAGGTTTATTTTAGAATTCAGAATTTATCAGTAAATTGAAAGTGGTTTCCTTTTTTATTAATGTATTATTTGTTTAGTATCAATATCCGGAATCCATCTTGAGTCAAGCACCTATCTTTGTGCCTTTAAGTCAGCGTTTCCGGTTCCTTTCCGATAATGGCGCCCTCTATAGTGTCATTTTGGTACTACTTACATGGCGCGCGTGCACCGGGTTGAGATTGAGACTTGTCATTATAGCGTCGTTTTTCGCGCCATTCATAAGTCAGTTCAGTTGCAAAAAACGTTTGCTAGCCACTCATGTGCTCTGGTTACCACAGAACAATTGAATTCCTATGTGTCTGGGCCCAAAAGCGTCTGTGTATTTAACTTTAAATTTTAAAATTTATTTTATTAACTGTGCAATATAAGTAAATTATTAGTTATTTTCCGAAAAATAAAATATGGAGAACGCAAATCCTGATGGTGCAAATGAAGAAAATACAGCCTCGAAAAAACGTAACCGTTCTCAATCATCTAGTTCAGATAGCAGTGATTCATCCAGTGGCAGTAGCAGGTGCCCAAGGAGATCAAAGTCAAGGATAGTTGATCAAACCGTGAGTTACAAACATTTTGAATTCTTGTCGCAACAAGTGGTTTTTATGACAAATATGATTTCAAAAAATAACGAAGATTCGAATTCTAGTGAGGAAGATGTTCAAATAGCGGTTGATTCAAATGACCTCAACTTACGTCGGCCTACTGTAAGCGTGTCGCAGATAACTCATTTGTCTGATCCAAGTGTTACGGATCCGCTTTATGCACGCGCTAACGAAAATTATAAAATATGTAAAATTATATGTAAATAATCATACATATAACCTGCTAATTCTTAACTGATCTTTCAATAGTCGTAAAAATATTAAGATCGGATGTTGATGACGAAGTTGTCGACATTGAATAAGGCTCCTGTGGCTTATAAAATAAAAATAGAGAGTGTTGATTAATTTCGGCGAGTGGGATTAAGCCACGATAGCATAGTTGGAAGTGCACCTGACCCGGCATGTCATGGGGTGCGGGTTCGAATCCCGCTCAAGAAATTTTTTCAACACTTTGTCTTTTTTCAAATCATTAAAACGGTTTGAGGCTGCAACATTACGTGAGGATCCTCGCTCATATTATTATTTGTTGAAACGTTCGTTTGCTGGGTTAACAAACGCTTTACTTTCACAAAAAGAAGAATTACATAAAACCTTACAAGTGTTAGTAGATTGGGCCAACGAGACTAAACAGACATTGACTCCTAATACATTGTTCGACAAAATCGAGTATTAATTTTCTTAAGAGTCTTCGTACCGTCACCGATGATTTATTGCAAATAGTGTGTGGTAGACGTGCGGATTGCATTACATCAAAAAGAGACACGCTTTTGCGTCAAATACCCAAGCAATTTCATCGGGATGTTTTGTATAAAATCCCCCCTAATAAGGAAACACTATTTGATGATAATTTAGTTTTTTCTATCGAAAGCAAAAGCCATCAACAAGTAAGCAAGTTGATGATACCTTTTTTCGTCGAACGAATTCTTCAAAAAGGCATGCGTCACCATCCAAAAGGAAATTTTCAGAAAACCCAGGAAATAGTAAGCAAAAGGGGCAAAAGTCGCGACCAAACTCTTCCTTTAAAAATAAGCGTCGTGAATGACTACCAGATATTTCACGGCGGCTGTCTAAAACGATTACAAAATGTCTGGAGCAATTTGGGTGCACCAAAACAAATTTGCAAATTATTTAAACGGGACACTTATTCCATTCAGGCTAAAACCACCACTGATATTTCCGAATTCTATTGCAATGCAGAGTTACAGAACCAAAACTATTCCTCATATGACTGCTCAAATCGAAAATATGCTAGAATCAGGAATACTCGAACCAGCAGATCCCAGCCTCAGTTAGTTACTTCTCGACATTTTTTCTGGTACCCAACCAGACGGCAGCCATCGCCCGATCTTCAACTTAAAACAGATTCGTTATTATAACGAAACCATTCCGACTTTTCAACCATTTTCGGATACCGTCCTTTCTGCAGGACCAAGACATCCAGTCTTGGTGAAAATGGACCTAAGTCAGGCAGAAAGGAACCGGAAACGCTGACTTAAAGGCATAAAGACAGGTGTTTGACTCATGATGGATTCCGGATATTGAATAAAAATTTATGGGTAAGTTTTATTTTTAGCTAAAACTTCTCTACTTTCGTTGGAAAAGGTAGCAAAAGAATCCTTTTGAGTGAAGGTTTGGTACCCATGAGAAAATAATAAAAACTACCAGTAACGCAGAAGCTCTAAGAGCTTCGAGTTAAAAAAACGCGTGCGGCCTCGTAAAAGTCGGATCAGCCGCAGCGATCCTAGAAAGCATTCCAATTTCGAATATAGTTTGGCAAGCGGAAGGGGCGTGGCGGCGGGTGGGCGGGGCGCGGGAAGGAGATAGGACGATGTTCCACATTCAAATTGTACAGCTGTCTGCTGCGCGGCAATTTTCGGCGCGCTATTGTATGGAATGTGAACAACTGTTTTTTGGGGTTCACTGATGTGACGTTATGTACAACAGAAATAATGTTATGTAAATGATGCTATGAGTATTATTATCTCCATTTGTTACTCGGCTGTCTATAATATGAATATGATAGAAGATATTCAATGTAACAGACATTTTCTGTTGAATTTTACTTTTATATATTTTTGTTATTTTTCACTATTCTACCAATGACACGTTAACAAGGAGTCAGTAAGAATATAGTAAGTAGTAGGGTAACGACACTAGGATGGCGATGGCGTGGTCTGCGAATGTTGAGGTTAAGCAGCTTTCGCAAAGGCCGGGCATCGGATGGGTGACCAAAAATTTAAATCTGGAGCTCCTCTGTGCTTCGGAAGACACTTAGAGCTGTTATTTCCGGCTGTACTAGCAGTCATTAACAACCACAAATCCGCACTGGGCCCGCGTGGTGGTTTGACCCGTTCTCCCTATCCATCCTTAGGAAGGTTCGTGCCCCAGCAGTGGGGACATAGAATAAGCTGATGATGATGATGATGAAGATTGGCACCGGTGTTCGACACTTTAAGCCCAGTGTTCGATACAGGTTTTGTCACAAAAAATGACATAGATTTTCATTGAAATTTTACGGGATGACTGCGGTTTAAACTCAAATGTTGCTAAATACTAAAATCAGTTGCTGCCTATTTTTAATGATTAAATGAAAAAATGTCGGTCACTGGTTCCTGTCGAAAACTGGTCCACTACCCTAAATATAACAGGTGACAGGCAAATACTTTTTTTAAAGCATTTTTTGTCGATCGTAGTAATATACATAGTAAGCAAGCGAAACTCGCTTATGGCAATACATAGCAAAACCTATCCCAATCAGCCGTCATCGATACCGCTATCGAGACGCAATCGAGTCGTTATCATTAGTCGCTGCTAGTCAAAATACAACCTCCTTACGGTTCATGCGGCCTTGGTAATCGCCGTAGACGGTCGCTGGCCATTTGATTGGAAACTTGTCCACGGATGATAAATATTGGATGATCAATTTTGTTAATGTCGAGGTAGGTTAACCTAACAAGACCCTGATAGGTTTATACCTATCAGCAGATCAAACTTTATTTTCGAGTTTAAAAATCTGAAGGGCTACATAAAAATTAATACTATTCTTTTTGAAGGAACTTTTACGGATTTACTGGGATGTGACCACAGACCCTGTAAAATGTTCGAAACGTCAGACAGGATAAGGTTAAATAAAATCGAATGTGTAAAATCAACGACAGTGCATTCGTAAAAGTTATTAGGTCCATTTTAATGTGTAGTGTTAGTGTTCGCGTAAACTTTTTTTTTGTTTAATCCATACGTTTCTTCTCCATAATTTATGCAATTTTAATGAATTTTTACAAAGGCAAAGTAATGGTTTTTGAGCTTGTAGCATCACATGTGGTTCACGCGTACACGTTCACGGTTGAAGATGACGATGAAAAAGACTTCACTAGAGATTAATTTGTTACAAATATTAATAATAACAATAATATTGTAAGAATCTAGTTTAAAGAAAGAAAATAAATAAAGGAGACAATAATACAAAATATAGATAAAAAAGGAAATTCAAGGAGACCAAAAGAGTATCCAGTAATTTTCAAATTCTTTCGAGTAACTCCGATTCGGATTTACTTTAATTTTTCAGCAGCTAATTTTTATTTAAAAAAAATAACTATTCAGTATGAATCTATCAATAATTAAGTATATTACTATGTACTTACATTCAGTAATTATTTAAATAAAAGTTAATAATCAACTCATAAACATCTACATAAAATAAACAGTTTTCGCTTCGCATTCGAAAAATTCCAACCCGATTATTATCGATTGGAGACATTTTACAACACAAACAAATCCATGTTTCGATGTTAATCGTTGAATTTATGCCTAATATCGGTTCGTGCGATCGTATCGTATCGGTAATCGACCGATCGCGGCTGCGTTATAGGCCGTGTTGTAGACGCGTTTGTGTCTCTTCTAGCTGTTTGTATATTTTTAATTGGAATTTAATTGCCGTTACATTGTAGCAGCAACTGAATATTATTCTATCTATGTATTTTTATCAGTGTGCCCTAGTGCTTTCATTTGCCATTTCGATCACGTTAACGAAAACGAAAGTGAAATGTAATTTAATGGTTTTTAAAAGGTTTGTATCACCCAAAAATGGAATGCACTCCCAGCATACGTATTTCCTCCTTCCTACATGGGGTTTTTTAAACGAGGTGCGAAGAAAATAATTATGAAATGTAGTGAAAAAATTTAATGCATAACCCAGCCAGGACTCGAACCTGGGTCTTCCGCAATCCGGGCGGCTGCACTGACCATTATGCTACCGGGAAGGCTGAAGTAAGAATGTTTTCACTATGATTTTGACTGCTTGAGGCGTGAAGAAGCATCTTGTGGGTCGGTAAGGTGATAACGGCTGGTAGGCACAATCTTGCTACCAGCTCTTCTCGCATCTGGACTCCGTTTCTGCCTAACATCAGGTAGAGTGGAGTCACTTGCCTACCAATATGTTAAAAAAAAATCTATGGTAAATGTTCAAATATGTATATATATAAAATGGTTAAAACCACGATAACTCAATTGGAAGAGCACCTGACCCGGAATGTCAGAAGGGTGCCAGTTCAAATCCTGCTCGTGAAAAAAAATTTTTCAACATTTGTGTATCTATGGTAAATTTTAACTCACTTCATTTGCCACCAGAAAAAGATGGCTACTTTAATGCCATACCCACAAATTCTTGTCCATTTTACCGTGATCTTGGCAAATAAAATTGGTTGGCACTAATTGATTTCACCAACTTTTTTGTCGTCAACTCTACCGACTGAGTTTTGTACAATCTAAAATAGTTACTTTAAGTTTCATCGCCTTTGTGGCAGTCGCAAAGCACTCGGCCCATATATCCGATGGCTTCAAAACCCAGATTGAGGAAAGTGTAGCGATGACTTTGCTTCGATGATGGGGGCCTTTGACCAACGCAGGACAGAATTTAAGTTAGTAAGTTCTCCAGAAGTTTTCAAATATCATACCTTATTATTAATTTTATTATATTTGTTAACAAATACATAGTTACCTTATAAGACACAATAAAAATGAGATGTGTCTACTTGTAAGTAGTTTGTGTATTTAGTAATATAATAATATACTAAATACACAAACTATAATATAATTAATTATAGTTTTTCAAGATGAAATGTAATACATAAACTGTAAGTGGACCTAAATAAATAAATAAATACATAAATAAAAAAATAATAAATAAATAAAAGTTTCACTATTTGAAATGAACAGTAGTATTATTGTCTCTACAATAATAAATTGCAGTCTGTCCCTTTTAAGGATACAGCCGCAAGTAAAACAACAATCCCCTATTTTTAACCGAAAACCTAACTTGGCAAGCTCATTAGTATACAAATGCAGCTAATCTAACTAAATCACTCGTACACCCAGTGCCAGGCAATTGATTTTAATTCGATCGTAAATACGATCAAGTTATCGATCGACGCGGACGATCGGACGGTGCGCTGCGCCTGCGCACGCTACTTTATTTGATGAATAATAATATTTGAGATGCATTCGCGAGTCTGCGGTTCGACGTTGACTGTTTTAGTGGCCGCTGCGCTGATTCTATTAGAGTACGGGGTCTCGATTCTGCTATAATTCATAATTAAATACTAGTGGTCGCCCAGTGGTCGAAATTCGACCGTTTAACAAAATATACACTTCATAAATAGTTAGATTGACATGGGGAAATGACATAATATGGTTGACTTGTGCGTAATGTATTAGAGTTTCGATCTCTCATACGGATAGGATATTCGGATCAGGATCCGGATGTTTTGAGTTCTGCCATACTTCAGGAGGCAATGTCCATCGACGCTGGCTGTAAAGGCCATCTGCGGCCAATAAATCTGTGCAAAATTTATATTTATTTATAATTGTTTTTAAATATTGGTATTGACTAGCATTTATTTGCTTTTATCTTTTTTGACCAATTAAACTACCTACTGCACATTGATATTCGTTTCGTTCTCGTTTCATTTTTGTAAAACACTATACGTTACATCACTAATGTCAATCATAATTATTATACAATATCAACGTTTCCCGCAACACAAGCTCATCTCGCTAATAACTAACAAAATAAGTGTCAATTCAAAACAAATATCAAATAATTTATGAACTACGTTGGACAAAATCTTTCGTCACGTTTATGTAATACAAATAGCAATCTTAGACTCTATGATTTACGATATAAAATCGATAAGCTGATATGAGAAATGCAAAATAATGTTTGCCCCAAGTGTGGTTTGCCCCCCGCGGTGAAGGTAGACCTTGGAGTGAGGTACGCCAACTGGGTATTAGAATTTGGGACAAATTACTAGATAATTATTAGAATTTGATACAAAACACTAAACTAGATAAATGTTAAAACACTAGCTGATTGTTAGAATTTGATAGAAAACATTAGATAATTATAAAAATTTCATACAAGACGCTAGACAGTTGTTAGAAATTTGATACAAAATACTAGATAATTGTTAGAATTTAGGGGAACAAAACAAAAGCTCATTAAAAGCGTTTGTCGCAAAACAAGACAATTATTCGATTTTGGGACAGAACACAATATAATTATTAAAATTTAGGAACAAAACACGAGACAAATATAGAAATTTGGATAAAACATTAGAAAATTATTAGAATTTGTGACAAAACACTAGCTAATTATTACTTTTATTAATTTTTAAATTTAGCGCTATCAAACGAAAACTGAAATTAGTATGGCATTGAAGCAGCGTCTACCGATTAAAACTAAGACTCCGCCGAGTTAAGACTCCGCTACACACTTTCTCGTTTTCGTTAACGTGCTCAAATGCCATATAAAAGTCGCACTAGGCCCCCATGTAGGGCTCGCTTGGACACCCTACCGCCAGTACCACGCAGCGCCGCCGACGCTACTGTGCAGCCCCCCACCAGCTCAAAAACAAACACCCACTCGGCTTAATAAACCATATTTTATTTTAATGCCGTCCACAATTTAATGTGGTAGCGTGGAATGGAACGTAAACTTTGAATATTTTTTACTTGACTTTTTTTTTCTTAATCGTGCAGCCGTTTAATTGAAGTGGACAATCTGGCTCCTTACATACAAAAAAGGTTTTAAACGGAAGCTTCGCTTTGCCTTTTTAATTATATACGGTCAAGGTACTTCGTACTTGCGTTACATTTAAATGAAATAATTGTAGGTATTCGTTAAGAAGGCTTTATAGCGCAGAGGGATGTGCATTCGGGTTGCAATTTCGAATACCTATGCGACTTTCGCGATGTAGGTTCATCAGATGGGTAATGAAAACTACCTCCACGACCCGGTTAACCTTAGTCGAGGTTCCTTAGAGCGCCCCCGGGTTGTTACGATCCCGATCTGATCCGAACTCCTCGGAAATCTAGTAGGAAACGGGGACACGCATGCGTGATACCATTCTCTCTAGAAACTTTCGATAGTGTTTCAATCACACGGTTTGAGGAACACTTTAAGTTTCTCGCTGTCCCCAAAAAAGTTCAGTAACGCTGTAAAAGTCGTTTGAGGCCAACAGCGAACTCTCTCAAAAGAAAAGGGCGGTGAAAAAAAGGCGAGCTGGATTTGCTTCGAAAAGCACGTAATCGTTGGCCCATGAATAGTTCGTGATGAGTTAGTTACAGTTTACTATATTTGAACAAAGAAAACTGTTTACTTATACAATCTATTAAGATATTGTCTATGTGAAGATCACACAAAGGTTTTAAGGAAAGCATAAGAAACTTTTTCACGTATACCAAATTAGCAACTTAGCAACAGAAGCGGCGTAGAAGCCGTGAAATACAAAAAAGGCCGTTCTCAATTACGTCAAACTCAATTTGACAAGTTGATGAACACGTTCCTGGTTTGACGGAGCCGCGCGGGTGGTCCGCGGCGAGGCGGTTTTTCTTTTTTTTTTTTACTTTTTTTTGTCATAAGTTATTCTTTTTTTTAATTTTGACCGCTAGAGCGATGACGAACCGCGTCTCGATAACTAGCCGCCAGTGTACCGTAATAATTACCGTAGACATTTTTTTTCGCTGTATGTTCTCAGATGATGTTCGAAAACAAATGATCTGTGCCTAGTTATTTTTATAAGTCAAAATTCTATATTCTAAATATTTTAGATTACAAATTAATGAGCTCTATGTTCGGATATTGAAACAAATGATCTGCGCTCTTTATCTATATCTATACTAATATTATAAAGCTGAAGAGTTTGTTTGTTTGTTTGTTTGTTTGTTTGTTTGTTTGTTTGTTTGAACGCGCTAATCTCAGGAACTACTGGTTCGAATTGAAAAATTATTTTTGTGGCTATAGGCTATAGGCTATATTACATCACGCTATGACTAACAAGAGTGGAACAGTCGCTAATTAACGCGGGTGAAATATATTATAATTTACGTAGTAGGAAGCCATAATTCGAAATTCAAAATTTAATTTTGTTAAGCTAGGTACTATTTTATTGAGATTTAGAATGTTCCTACGTCATCGATTCGTAGTCTACAGCGCGGCGTAAAATCTTGTACTAAGAACAACCGACACTGGCAAGAACACTTAGAAAGTGCGTTTCTTTTCTCCATTTCTTTTACAGCGTGAAAAGTTATAGAAAATGCCCTCCATCACGAGTAAACTTACAAACTAATCTAAGAATATAGTCAACAAAGTTCTCAAATATAAACGTTTGCATTATAGATTCCGCAACGATATGGATTGTGTAAAACTAAAAGGCAAGACAACTCAAATCTACCAAACCGCTACGTGCTTAAAAACTGTTTCCCGCTCAAAAGACTGTCGTCAGTGTGACATTAGAACTGTCAGTGTGTTGTGTGTGAGTGTCGGCATGTACGGCTAGCACCATGGTGACGCTGATGCCGTGTTCCTACCTCGGCGGAGGAACCTCCTCGCGATGCAGCTTGGACCCTGAGCCGAAGGTCAGAGTTATTCTTCAACCTCAATCATACCATAGACGCTTGTTAACGTCCTGTAATTTAAAAAAAAATTAAATCGTGATTCCTAATTCAAATTTGTATTTAGAATCATGATTAATTCGATTGTGATAATGACACCGCTTCTAAATTTAAAACAAAATACAAACAGTTTCTCGTAAAACGAAACTGTTACCAAATATGTTTATGTATGATTGAGGTGTAAATGTAGAAAAAGTATTTATTTAAACACAGCACCTTTGTCAATTACTCTGCACCGTGTATTAGCATGTAGTTTGCACGCATACGCTTCGGAATGTACATTTCGGCCACACAAGCGCAGTTATTAATTAAGCTTTATCTCGGTGAGGTGTCCATCGTAACTAACACCAAATTTTATTGTTCCGAGCATAAGGACGGACAAACAGTTTATGTTTGTTCTGTTGAACGGCGTCAGATCTCATGTTACCCATTCATGCATTAATCTTTAGTGGCCATTAAAAAGTCGTAATGCGCGAGCGTGGTGTCGTACCTACGGGACAGTGTGTCGTTAGCCACCTGATACCAGGCTATCATAATTGTCGAGGAGTTCGTTTTCAGAGCGTGGAACGTCGCGGACTGGACGTTAGGCAACCACCAACAGTTGGAATAAAGACGAATTTTTTAACAAACCTGAATTATATTAGAATACTATTGAATCTACGATAGTGTGTCGTTCGTCTTGACACCTGAAACCAGAGTCGCGGACTGAAAAGTCGACGGTGTAGGTAGGCAATCGTTTGTTAAATTGAAGTTAATTTATAAACACTAGTGGTCGCCCAGTGGTCGAAATTCGACCGTAATTTTATTAGCTGCACGGATTGTATCCTAAGCAATGAAAAATTTAAAAAGATAGAATGTGAGTTTGGATTGGCAATGACAGATTTCGGCCGCTCCTCTTCCATTTTTGAAATTTTTGAAAAGAGTAATACGCGTGTGTGTCAAATAAATAGTAGTGTGTGTAATGTTTGTTTTATTGATTTAATGTATTTTTATGCATAATTTTAAAAAATATTAACATTCTGCAATCCTTCTCTAAGTATATAAACTAGTATAAGTGTGCGAAATTTCATACTCCTCCGTCCGCGCAATTTTCGTAAAAACAGGTACAAAGTTTTTGCTTTACGTATTAATATATAGATATCGAACTTGGATTGTAATTGAAAAATACTGAATCTACGGTACAGTAAGCCGTATTCACCTGATGTCAGGCTGTCATAATGGTCGATGAGTTTGTTTTAAAACGCTAGGCAACTAAAGACCTACGGGACAGTGAGTCGTGAGCTACCTACCAGGCTATCATGATGGAAGAGGAGTTCGTTTTCAGCACATGGTAATCGCGGGCTGAACGATATTAGGCAATTCTGATCTTATGAAAAAACATATTAGGAGAGTTTAGTCACTTATTTAGTTAAATTCAATTCAATGCAGATTGCAGCAGAGCTTTAAAGCGTTATCTTTTAACATAAACAGTCATTTTCAACTTTCAGGACGAAAAGAAAACTTTCGTGACCTTCTATATCAAGTTCGCTTAAGGCGAAGGGTAAGGCACACTAGCGCCGCTAATGGATTTAATTTGATAACTGCTAAACTGATTTTTTATTCAAACTTTTTTTTAGACTTTAGCCTACTACGGATCTAATGTGTGAGGTGTCTGTGCACTTGATGCTTGAAGATTTAAGATTTAAAATGAAATAATTGTTAAAATGTTTAAATAATTTTAACGCAAATTTTGTTGCGAAACAAATTACAAAAACAGAATTGTTGAAAAATTTTGCACGAGCAGGATTTTTTCAACATTTGTGTTTTTGTAATTTGTTTCGCAACAAAATTTGCGTTAAAACTATTTAAACATTTTATAATAGCTTGCCTACTTCTTAACTGATCTTTAGTATTTGTAAAAATATTATGATCGGATGTTAACAACGGTAGTTGTTGACATTGAATGGGCGCCTTTGGCTTTCAAATTAAAAAGTAAATAGTGTTGAATAATTTCGGCGGGCGGGTTAGAACCACGATAGCTCAATTGGGAAAGCACCTGACCCGGTATGTCAGAGGGGTGCATCTTCAAAAACTGCTCGTAGAATTTTTTTCAACATTAGTGTTTTTGTAATTGATTTTTGCTTTTGTTTAAAATTTTGATAGCCAAGAGGATAATTTTTAAATTTTAAATTAGTTCTCTAGTAAGTGACATGTAGGTCTTATTATATATATAAAATATATATAAAGTTATATAACCCGAAAAGATCCTAGTCCCTGTTTTGCACTTCAAAATTTCAATAATTACTTTTCGGGTAGAAACTCGTAGATAATTAAGTAAATTGTAAAATAATGTTTCGTTTATTTACAATGTCAAACTACTGTCACATTATTTTTTTCATTACCTATGTAATGAAAAAAATAAGTTTATATATTAAGTAGGTATCTAATTTGCATTACCTCTTTTTTATGCAGGTACCTAGTTAACATAATTTACTCAACCTGTGCGCGACATCAATTTAAAATGGCGAAAAAAAAAACCTACAACATCCTATTATCATAGCCCGTTATTAAATTAAATTAATTTAAATTAAGCAAATTTTAAAAGGTTAAAACTAATTACCTACCTACTATCTATCTACAGTGAAATAACAAAGGGTATTCAACGATTAGGTTTTTCTGCAGTTTCCAACTTAATACCTACTTATTTTTTCTATTATTAGGATAACCTGCGTAATTGGCCTTAATTTAAGTTTGTAATTTTTAAGATTCACTATTTATAAACGCTGTTGGTTTTCTGAATAAATTAAAATAAATAAATTGTAAGAAGGATAGTGGCACCAGTGTCCGACAGGAACCAGAGATCGACACTTTTTTCCATCTATTAGAAATAGCGATCAGAAACAGATTTTTTAATTTAACAACAGTTGAATACAGACTGCGGAATACTTTTTAGCGGTCATCCAGTAAAATATCAATGAAGCTCAATGTTATTTATTGACAACGAAAACAGATGTCGAAGACTGGGTTTCTATGTCGAAGATTGGGTTTCTATGTCGAACACTGGGTTTCCATGTCGAAGACTGGTGATAAATACAAGTTGGACTCTTGTTGATGTCTCTGTAGTTGAGGATTCCGGGTGAAGTGCGCTTCCACTTCATCATTGTTAACATCAAGTGAAATGAAGACCACGTACTCACTCGTAACCTTTGATCAGTAATGTAAGTACTAAAGGATCCGGAATAAAAATGCATCTCAAAAGTGGTCCTGTTTGCTATACATTTAAATTTCGAACAACAAAATCTGAAAAAACATTGGATAGCATCAACATCTTCAGCTTACAATGAACCTTAAGTCTTAAATATAAAGATTAAATTAAGGCTGACAAATATTTGTACTTTTAATTTTTACTGTCATCGCCACAGACGTCATTGTGGCTCCGTGGCACCAAAGTCGCGTAGGTACCGTTTTTCAAGCGCTCATCGGGAATCTAGTACATAATGCGTCGAATCTCGTAACGGAATAAAAACATGATTCATAGAGTACCTATTCTATATCATTTTTAATTTTAATCTCACCTGCTAAGGCACAAAATTTACATAACCCAGATTTGACATTAGTCCACGTTTTGAAATAAAAAGGTAAAGGTTTTCATACGTCAAAAGAAAACAAAAACGCATCGCTCGTGGCCATCAAAAGAAAAAAAAAACAAAACAAAAAGTTCTAGTTTTAAAACAAACGATGTCGTGTAAACAAAGTGCTTTTGTCGCGCGCAACGATCGGTACAAAGTAATGCGACGGCGCACCACCCAGTCGAGGTGCCGATAAAACGAATTTGTCAGCCGCGACAAACGATTTATCGATAAAGATTCATCTCGATACCTCTTAAATCGGACAATCGAGCGAGATCACTATTAAATTCGCCCAACGAATTCTGTGGGCAATTGAAAATAGAAATGCAATAAAAGTTTTGAATTTCGAATTGGGGTGATCGGTTTTACTGAACGTTCCCTATTGAGACTCTGAAACAATCGAAGACCTTGTCAGCTTTGATCTCCTGGTAGATTTATAAAATAGTTTTTATTAAAAAACAAAATTTGTTTAAGTTCCTAAAGTAAACTGCTTTCTTAAAATTATAGCTTGACTTATTTTATCTTTTTTGAACATAGTTGATTATTAAGAATGTAGCTTCGATCAACACGAAGGAATGTAGTCACTAACTACTAGATATCATTTTTCCACGTGAATTTGCACAATACAATACAAGTTGATTATAATTGTTGATTATAAAAATGCATTTTATTAATTAAATATCAACAGTCGGGGGCACTTAAAGCAGTCTTCGAATCCCTTATTTATGAACCTATCAAAAATATCAAAACAAAACAAAGTCCAAACAAATGACGGGCGGTTAAAACAATAAAAAGTGTCGTCATTAAAATAAATAACAATTCAAAATTGACACTTCACACGGTACGGGAGAGTCCGAATTAATCTTCACGAATCTCTTGTATTATCGAGCATAACGCATAAATATGTGGGCAGATAAATTTGAAAATTTATTTGTCGAGCCAGATGGGACGGGGCAGCAGTCCCCGATCGTAAATATAAAGTGAGATAAAACAATAAACGAATTACATATAAATAAAGGAGCGTTTTGTCCCGATGCTTGTTTAGAACACAGGGTGTCTCATTGTGTTCAGATGTTTTTTCTTAAAATTTACATTTATAAAATGACTTGGTGTTATGAAATCTTTTAACCACTTTTAACAACTGAATATAAATAGTATTTATACCGTATTGCTACTTTATCGATAATTTCGCAGGAAAAGATGAAAACTCCTGTCTTATAATATCAAATAATACGGCAATTATTTGGTACATTGTTTTGCTAATATTATAAAAAAAATAATTCAAAACCTTAGCTACAATAATCGTGTCTCACTTCTATTGAAAGTTTTATTTAAAACTTACAATGACATATTTTATATCGCATAAACTTCATTGTATAGCTGCTTTTTTAAAATATTGTCAGATAGTAGCTAGATTACATTAAATTTAGAAACCCATTTAAACAGTTCAAGTTACTTTAAGGACTGAATTTATAACGAGGTAGAAAAGTTGTATTTACGAGTTAAGACTGAACTTAAAAGGATATGCTATATGCGCATATTTTTTTTTTATCTTTATTTATCTATTTAAAAAATATAGGATTTCCTTATTATTTTGTAATGTTCAACTTTGAAGTTTGTTTTCAAAGACACTGTTAAGAGCAAACTCTAAAACATTTAATAAAAAATCAAACATGACAAATCGAGTGTCGACAAAGCAACACCCCGTAGCGGGCCGCGCTACGAAAGCGCGCAGGCGCGTTGTCGCCGCGTAAAACGTATAAATTAGCCAGCGCTATCGCGATCGGCCGGCCTCACACCTCGCCTGGAATGCTGTGATTTACGCCCTTTCTCACATGCGTCTCCTTTGACACATGCTGCCCTGGTATTTCGGATGGAGAGTTTTGAACTTTTGACCTGAGGAATTCTTTAAAATTTAAGAAGCTCGTGTAAGTTTTCTAGACTTTTAGCCACTGCTTTAGCGATGGCCGATCCGCTCACATCTTCGCCTGGAATGCTGCGATTTACGCCCTTTCTCACATGCGTCTCCTTTGACACATGCTGCCCTGGTATTTCGGATGGAGAGTTTTGAACTTTTGACCTGAGGAATTCTTTAAAATTTAAGAAGCTCGTGTAAGTTTTCTAGACTTTTAGCCACTGCTTTAGCGATGGCCGATCCGCTCACATCTTCGCCTGGAATGCTGCGATTTACGCCCTTTCTCACATGCGTCTCCTTTGACACATGCTGCCCTGGTATTTCGGATGGAGAGTTTTGCCTTTGAATTTATGAAGACGTCTAAATCTGTTTGTTCTCTATATTCTATCTATCTGTTGGATTGCCTACTATAGATAAAAATTTGACATAAGCTCCATTATTATGTCAAATTTCTAACTCCAGTAAGCAAAACAACAGACAGAATATAGGGATCCGGCATAAGTTTTCTAGACTTTAGCAATAGGGCTGGCCTCGTACCTCGCCTGAAATGCTGTAATTTACGCCCTTTCTCACTTCTGTCTCCTTTGACAAATATTGCCCTGATATTTGTGTAATAGAATCTTGAACTTTGACCTGACATTCTTTTAAAAGAAGCCGGGTGGGTATGTGTTCTAATTTTTATGTGACATCTTCATATAACACTAGCACTTTACTCGCGACTTCGTCCGCGTAGATTTGAGATTTTAAAAATAAACTTTTTCTTAATAACATAATATAGCCTATATTACCCGCAAGGAATGTAGTATTCTATCAGTGAAAGAATTATTTGAATTGAACCAGCAGTTCCAGAGATTACCCTCCGCAAACAAACAAACAGTCACAAACTTTACCTCTTTAATAGTATCTGCGGTATAGATATTGTTTTATTCTGAATGACGTTTTGAACCCCTTGCAGGGTCAGTGGTCTCTGTTAACTTAAAAGTATTTTATTAAAAAGCCCGTTACCCTTCTTGCTAAGAAATAGATAATCTAAACCCAAACAAATATATTTTTATACGATCTAAATTAGAGTAAACTAAGAGTAAACTATGATAAAAAAAATGGTAGACAAACATAAGGCTACTTATGTCTTAATTTTGTATGTATCTTTTTATTTTTATGATAATAAGTTATAATCATTATACTATTATTATAAAGAGGAAACCTTTGTATTTTTGTATGTATGTATGTATGTTTGCAACGAATAAACTCAAAAAGTACTAGATCGATTTAAAAAATTCTTTCACCATTAGAATGCTACATTAGCGCTGAGTAACATAGGCTATATTAAAAAAAAACTAAAAACGACAATTTAATTTTCCAATACAAAATAATTTGTTTGTTTTGTTGTCATGGAAACCATTGATATATATTTAACTCAATGATGGAAGCTGTCAAAGCGGTACGAAGTCCGCTGGGTCTGCTAGTAATTCATAAGAACATGACTTGTGAACGTATGAATAAAAATAATAATATGTTTTTCAGACAAAGTCCATAGACTCTATACCTATTCTTAATTGAAACACTCTCAGCTAAGAGATCAATAAAAATTTAAATTTTTATTTAAGTATTTCTTAAACTATTTCGTTCGCTATTTCGTTTATGCTATTTAATAGCAAAACTATTATTCCTAATCATTGATTCCTACTTGCGCGTTAACCTCCTCTGATTTATGATTTCCTTCCTAGCATATTAGGTAGGTAGGATAGTTGAATTTATAATAAAACGAGTAAGTAAATAGATAGATATTTTAATAGTAATAAGTAGTAATAACTCTTTGAGCATGCAATTATTAAAAACAGTTACAATTTGGCGGTATTATTGCTTAAACTGTTTTTTAACATTTTATATAGATTAAAAAGGTTTAGTGTTTTTTTAACTCTACCCAGATAAAAAAAAACGAAAATGATATCGCATTATAGTGAACATAAGAGTTAAAGACAGTGGCGCCCCAAACTAAACAAATCCGGACCAATTTTATTAATGTCGTTACTGTATCTTGATCGGGCAGACGTTTAGGGCCTTTATTATTTATACCGTGTGTCTTATCGGCCATCTTGTCGAGGTTATGTCAACCGGTACCTACTCGTACGTTTTGGGTGGAATTTAAATTGGTCAGGATTCGGTTGGTTTTTAGGTATGAAGGTTTTAGTTGTCCGTTAAGTAAATGTTTGTGAAGGCTAGTTCGTATTTTTTAGATAGGAGTAATATCGGGCGTGTTATTAGGAAAAAGTATAGGTATTGTGTTTGTATATTAGAACTTGGTTTCGAAGTTTTAATTAAAGAGAAGGGTTCGTTATAAATACTTCAATTTTATTAATTAAGCAAACTTTACTTGGAATCGTCAACCACTGAGGTACTGACTGGAACATAGCAATGATGCTACTAACATTATAACATTATTGTAATAGATCTACGCTTAATAAAATGATAGTAGCGAAACTAGCGAGCTAGGCTTAAACGTAAGATTTAAAGAAGGCCTACCAATAACCAAACCGAGTAAAATCTAAAGTTACATATTGTTTTCTAAAGTTAACGCGAACACTACACATTGAAATGAAACAACTTTTACGGATCTACTCGCGTTTATTTTACATTTTAGTGTTTATCCTGACGTTTCGAACCCTTTGCAGGGTCCGTGGTCACAGGGAGACTGAGGTGTTGGTCGTCTTATAATTAAATTTAATCAGGTGTGTTCCGTTTTACGCAGAAAGAGCTTACCGTATATTTTGGCCTGGCAGTATGGTGTTGGGACTGGGATTTAATATTTTGTATGATGGGATCCCAGGCTGGTGGTAGATTCCAACCATTTTCTCTTTTGAAATTAAACTAAAGTTACAGCTGTAAATCGAACCCGGGAACTCTGGGTCTGATACCGCTGGTCTAAGCACTAGATCACATAGGTGGTAAGATACAATTACGACTACAAACAAATATTTTGTGTTCCTAGTTAGGCTTCTACGTTTGGTGTATAGTATAAGTTTAAGCATAAAAAAATCAAATTCAAAATCAGAACCAAGACAAGATAATTTATAAATTATGTTAACAACTAATTTACGACAAATAAAGGTGTAAATATAATTATAAATTAGATACATTTAGACACGCACCTTTAAATCACCTCAGTCATTTATGGTACAATATAATTTATGCTTCTATTCCGGTGTACGTACATTTTATGTGGTTTTTTATGGTAACACCTAATTAGTTGACATGTGAAGAGGTTCATAAATCGCATTTTGATCAATGGTCTCAGGAAGCAGATCAATTGTAAAAGTTTTTTATGACTCAGTAGCTGTGGTTCGAATTTACAACATGTTTTTAATCTATTTCTATAATCATGATCATCACCTTTTTCATCATCAGCCTAGGTATATTAGTTCATTGCTGGACATTGGCTTCACCGCGTGCGCACCACTGAGCACGATTCGCGGTTAATCACATCCAGCTATTCAAAGCCAAAGTCATATCATTTATTCAACATAAGCTTTAACAGGCACTTTAACTAACTACTGAATCTACCACCAGCTTGGATTTTGGGAGAGCCTTGGGCCAAGAAGAGCTGTTAAGAAACTCAGGTAGGCTACTCTTGACGCAAACTCAATCTCAATCCAATTCCAATCCCAAATCTAAAAAATTCAAATGGCACTCTTAAAAACGAAAATAGCGCTACATTGGAATTAAATTGCGTGGAAATTGAGTGAACAAATTATTATCGAGATGGGGCGTTCTGAAATTGCGAAACTTATCTCAATATCGATACATAATAATCGCATTGGAATTGTATTGAGATTGAGTTTGCGTCAAGAGTAGCCTACCAGCCCCCCAACCGCCTAACTCTTTCGTTTTCGATCGCTTTGAAGGCGAGACCCTCGCCTCGCCTTCTAATATAATATCGAAATATAATATCGAATAATATCGAAAGCTATGGCCTATAGCTATCGATATTGCTTTCATATTCCTTTCGAAATGACAAGATGACGCCTTCTCCTCGCCTCGCCTTCAAAGCGATCGAAAGCGAGAGAGTTAGGCGGTCGACCCCCTGGAGGCTTATTGCCAGCCAACATGCGCAATTCTCTGTAACTAGTCTGTAAAAATATAAAGAGAGCGTTTGAAGTTTGAGTGTTTGAAGAACGATCTACATCGCACAGTCTATAGGTACCGCTGGATCTAACGCTTAATATTAGGTCCTTACCTATGAAATTGGTGTTTTGTATGAAGATTTTATTTTTCATACTAACGTTTTTTCAATTTTCTTAGCATCTACTTAGGTTAATACTATAAAAATTGTAGGGCAGTGTGTTTGTTTCACTAGTTAAATATAGCAGACCCTAAAAAGAAAAAAAAACAGGTAAGTACCTTCAAAGCTACAATGAAACAAAAGGTCAATCCCGCTAATAAAAAAAGAACTCAATTTAAAAAAATTTTTGGGCAATAAAGACACAAAATCAAAAATCATTGTTATTACTGAAGCCTAACTAATATAGTCTTAATTAAATGTATATGATAATATTACAATGGTATTGAGTTTTAAGTAACACACCTATTAATGAGTGAGAAAAAAGCACCAATTACATAGGTAAGGATCCAATATTTGCAAGCGAGTCCTTTTTATGAAGATAGGCAAAATAGAAGACAGGATTTTCCGAAATTTTACCTATATGAAAATAAAATTTTACAAGATAAAATTTTAGTAGAAAGAAATCTACTATTAGTCTCAGAAAGCTCGAGTTGGAATCGAACCTACAACCTTTGGATAACGGGTCTAATGCTCTGACCGCTGCGCTACCAAGACTCGAGCGAGACCGAGAGACTAAATCGAAATTTCATACACGAGAACTTGTACCAAGACTGATAGACATTTTTTTGCCGATAGTATTTTACATACACCACTTTTGAGTTGTTTCACCGCTCTAGTAAGAAATATAATGTATGTCTATTACAATTAAATAGTTAAAAACTTTTTAGAAAAATTGAGAACACTAGCGCCAAACCACCTAAACTTTTACCCCTAGCGGCAACGTTGTGAACTAAGTTGACAAACAATCACCCCCATTGACAGATGGACATAGCGGTTTCATTCTTCGCGTACACAATAATGGTTCCTAGAAGGCTGGGTGGTGTTTGGAAAGATGTCGTAAATACTAGCATTGTCATGTTACAGGCTATATAGGTACGTATTTTTGCACCTCCGTTTGTACGGTCAACAACGAAAGTTGAACCCGTCACTATGACTTACTGTCAGTAACTGTTTACCTATTTTACGTGACAATTAATACGTGAAGCAAAAACTTTGTACCCGTTTTTACGAAACTTGCGCGAGACGAAGGAGTATGAAATTTCTCACACTTATAGTTTATGTAGAGAAGGTTATCCGAATGTAAATATTTTTTTTAAATTATGCATAAAAATTACATTAAATCAACAAAGACAACACTACACACACTACCATGAATTTGACACACACGTATTGTTTGTCTTTAATGCAGCCGTCATATGTCAATGCCAATCCAAATTCGCAGTCTATCTTTTTTAATTTTTCAATGCTTAGGATACAATCCGTGCAGCCTTAATAAAATTACGGTCGAATTTCGACCACTGGGCGACCACTAGTTCTAGTAATTTTGACAAAGTATGTATTAGTGCGTTTAGCGAGTTTACCTATGACTATAATGGTATCCTAATGTGAAATAACATTACAAAAATAATAACAATAAATAATAAAACCATTTTATCACATAGAAACATTGAACATCACACACATCACTGTTACAATATAAATTGCAATTTGGAAAAGTTTTGAAAAAAAATATCACGGTATATCAGTATTTTTCGAATTTCGCACCCACTGACAAACCCTGTATTTAACAATTTAACATATTAATTATACGGTAATGGTATAAGTATCCGTGTTCATTAAAAAATAAATAAGTCACATGAAAGCTACTAGTGAAAATAAGGTTTCCTTAATAAAGAGCCTAAATACAGGGGCGTATTTATAAACGAGTAAAAGCTCATACTGAAACAAAGTAATTGCTTAAGTAAAATTTCATATTCTTTAATAAACCGATGAAGTTAGAAACGCCAAAAGCTAAAATTCTTAGCCAAGCAATAGTCACCAATGCAATCTAGTTAGGTTTCTCAAAGAATTCATAGTGACAAGCTTGTGACAAGCTAGAATTGAGGTTAAATTCCATGTGACAGTTTGTATTATGTCTAAAATAATATAAAATTCATGAATTTGATAATAACAATAATACTTTTATTTAATTGAACAAGAAAACTTATATTCTAATTTAAACGTTACTTGTATATAAATTTAAATTAGATCTTAGTGACATTTCTAAGAACAAAGTAATTGTTAAGTAATGGCTTGTTTATAAATACGGGTGTTAGAGTTTTCGCATTCGCAGAGTATTTGTAAAAGCAATAATTACTAAATTAAGAAATGAAAATGAAATGAAATAGGTATATTTATTAAATAAATTAAACGAACATACCAGAAGTGCAGCTCTATTGTAATCCGTATTTTCTTATGTGTATCCATAATGTATATTATGGATACACATAAGAAAATAGGATGGAGGAGCTCGATGGCGCAGTTTATTCTATTCTATATTTATTGGTTGTCGGGATATATATAATTTATATAGCACTGCTTTTGACCGTTTCGCATGCATTTATTACCTTTAATTAGCCTGCATTAAAAATAAGTATCCCTATCATAGGAACCGCATATAAGTATAAGTATCATCATCATCAGCTCATATTATGCCCCCACTGCTGGGGCACGAGCCTTCCCTATGGATGAATAGGGAGAACAGGTCACAAACCACCACGCGGGCCCATTGCGGATTGGTGGTTGTTAACGACTGCTAATGCAGCCGGGACCAACGGCTTTACGTGCCTTCCGAAGCACGGAGGAGCTCGAGATGATACATTTTTGGTCACCAATCCGATGACCTCAGCACTTGCAGCTGCGGCATCGAACTCCTCGAGTCTAGAATATGCACATGCAAAGGATAACTAATTAGTAATAGTGTTAATGAACTCAACACTCATCACCTTACCAGCTCATTTTATATGTCCGTAACTGCAGGGGCAAGAGCTTTACCTAAGAGATGAAAAAACCACAGGGAAAACGGGCCATAAACCGCCACGCGGGCCCAGTGCCAATTGGTGGTATGAATACTACATACTTTGATTGCTCTTTTGTATGCCATGAGGAGCTCGATGGCAAGGTGGTTAACGCGCCCGGTCTGCGACTGCTGAAGTTAAGCAACTTTCGCAAAGGCCGGTCATCGGATGGGTGACCAAAAATGTGTCATCTCGAGCTCTCCTCCCTGCTTCGGAAGGCACGTAAAGTCGTTGGTCCCGGCTGCATTAGCAGTCGTTAACCACCAACCCGCACTGGGCCCGCGTGGTGTTTTATGGCCCGTTCTCTCTATCCATCCATAGGGAAGGCTCGTGCCCCAGCAGTGGGGACATAAAATGAGCTGATAATGATGATGATGCCATAGATTTCGCAAAGTAACGGCTGATTTCATTAAATGCACTTTCCTTTTTAGCCATAATGTTCACTTAGTTTTAATGTAAGTTGATAGTTTTTCTTTCTTAACTTCCTAAAATGACGAAACATTAAAATAACTTGTCTTAATTGCTTTGTTTCAGGCGAAAAGGCCGCGAACAGACACTGACACAGATGTGCCTGATAGGTAAGACATTTTATTCATTTTTATTTATAATTCTACTATTCTCTGTGGTTAGAAACTCTTCTTTTTATTTTTTATTGGTTAAACAAAGTGGACTGATTATTGGACAATTATAATTATGGTCCAAGTTGTTTTTGTCTTTGGGCATCCATTATTTTGGCACTTAGCCCTATTTTCACGAAACGTACATCTATCAATTTTCCATAACTTTCTTGTTTAACTACTGAAATGATATGAAATTAATCTTTATTCGAGTCAACTTATTTGATAAGCGCTTTTGAATCGTCTAATAATGTTAAACGTCTGAATAACAAGGAATCAATCAATATTACAACTATCAACATTGGCTCCAAATATAAATAGTTATTTCTTCTATAATTTACTCTCAAGCGTGCGTTGATCAAACAAACATTTCGATGCCAAACACTCAACCTTTCCGCCTCCTGCGCCCAAATTAAAGTTTACGCTGACAGTGCGCAATAACAAGGGTCCCTAATCCCTAATCCTGTGTAATCCCCATATTGTCGGCACACAATTGCCGTGAAAAGAGCTACTTAATAAAACTCCCGAATGGAACACGCCCTTCATCTGCAGCCTCACGAATTATCACGCCCCGATCAAAGGAAGTGAGATATTTGGGGTACAATGGGTTTTATGTTACAACAGCTCGCATTTGATAATACAGTTTTTTTTGGAGATGTGCAGATTTTTTTTGCGTTTTTTTTTGGTTTTTCCTTTTCTATGTAAACACCTGTGTGTCAAATGGTTTTGTAATGGAGCAAATATGTTACGATTCATGTCACATTGAAGTTCTAAAACACTAGGAATTTATATACAATCTCTTTTTGTGTCTTGGTGTTGTATTGTACAACTGCCTAGAAAAATACCTAATAAAGAAACATCTAATTGTTAAAGGGTTGTATTTAATCGATCACCAAACTAACCTAACCTAACCCGCAAAAATACTAAGTTAGCACCTAAAAATACAAAGTTAGCACCTAAACTACTATTTAGATGCTAACTTACCATTTTAGGTGCTAGCCTACTATTTTTTTGTGGATCAATTTATTATTTCTCATTGTTAAATCCCGGTTAAATTAAAATTCTATTATAATATTAAGAAACAAACACTCATTTAGTAAATCCGAATGCAAATAAGTTAATGTTACTGTAGTTTACCAAATAACATAAAAAGAATAACTTATGCATAATGAATAAAATTCATTGTATCCAAGTATAGAGTATGTCTAATAAGTTGTCAATAAACTATTAACAAATTGAAACAGCAATAAAATATGTGAAACCGTCAAATTAATGACACACACTACACGAAAAGAACATTCACCGGATTCTTCACTAAAAAGGTCGAAAACAAATGTTGTTTGGTATGCCGCGCCACATTCCGCACCGGGCCGTATTAGTTAGGTTAATTAGTGGCTTAACACGACATTTTTATATTTATATAACGTTACAGGATGTTCAGGAAAGTGGTTGGGAGCCTCAAATCACTTTTAGTGTAAGTGACGTAGGTACTTTAGATTAAATCCACTAAATAAAAAAATAATCATCAGCATCATCCCACTGAAAAAATAATTAAAAAAATAATATTCAAATACTTTTTTTAAGTTTGGGCTACAAAAATTAGCTCTTATGAATGGCATTATGATATCGGTTCGTGAATCTATCTACACATGGCGGGAGACACATAAATTGTAGGTTTAAAAAAAGATGTTTTTTTTAAATATTTATTTTACGAATTCTTCACACTAGCACAAATTCATTAATAATACTTACTTGGCAAAGGCGCATCTTACGCACACACAGGGCGGACAAAGCGAGTTTTACACAAAAAATATCCTACCAGTTTTTTGAAAACACTAGAGTCGTGGACCTTTGGGAATAAGCCCTAAAAAGGTACAATGTATAGGTTTTATAAAATGCACCTACGTAACTTACACGATATTATGGTTTATATCCCAAAGTGCTCTTTCTAACACCCAGTATACAAGTACTGTATTAATTTAGGACATTTCAGTGTTGAAGACAAATAATGCAAAAAAAATGGAGGTATTGTATGGAAAAGTAACTATTAACTACGAAAATATTATTTATGCATATTATCGTAGGACTTTTACCTGGTTGCATACCTAGCTATGTTTATAAACCTATTACCAAACATCCTTTATAGCTATTTTTTAAATAGCACCTTTTAACTGATATAAATCATTTTTGGGCGCAATTCCGTTTCGTTGTAAAGCATTTTTTAAAGTTTGACAGCACAGGATCTGGAGTATCGCGTTGCGTTCGCGTTCAATAGTTTTTTCTTTAAAGTTTTATTTTTGTCCTGTTCGCTATGTCTTGTCTATAATTAAGACTTTTTTAAGATATGTGCAATGTGAAACTTGGTAATTAGGTGATACTTTTAAACGTTCCATTATAACAAGTGTTTAACTGGTAAATTTTGTAAATTTATTAACAAATTTTATTTTCAGTGTGTAATTATTGAGCACAAATCATGAATCAAAGAATAAAATGTATATAAATACTGTGAACAATTGATCGACTTGACTGAGGTTATTACGTAAACTAAAGCAATAAATTGTATTTTAATAACTAACAGTCACAATATTTCCATATACATTAATTTTTTTGTAAACCATTATATAGTGAATTAAAAAATAATTTAAATTACCGCACAGTACTAGTCAGTAAATTGCGGTATTATAATATCTAATCAACTATGTACTCTACAGATTTAATAAGCTTTATTTGTTAAAGTACCGTTCCATTACTAAGAAAATAATAAATAAAACAAACCTTACTAAGAAGTGTAAACTAACTTTTTAAAAATGTACATACATTTTTTACACTTACAAAGTCCACCAAATAAATTCGTCAATTTAAAAAAAAAACATTTCTTTGCACAGAATTCAGCTGTTATCCAAAGTTCAAAGCCATCTGTAAATTCTAACACAGTCTTTAGCACTCATAAAAACACACTCAAATAAAATAGATTGTTTGATGGCGAGGACTTGCCACGTGGAGAACAAATGGCGGCCAAATATTGGACTACTGGGTTTTAGGAACCCCTAATGAATTCGTGAACGTTTTAACAATAAAGGTAACATACTAATATTAACTTTTTGAACTATCATGGCCACTTACATTAGAAATAATTAATTATTAATTATTAACCGTTAATAAATAATTATTAACGGGATTATTGCCATGTTTTTTGTTGTGTGTGAGTGGCTAGATCGTTTTGTCTGCTCATAATCACCCACCTGCAATAACTTCAGACATCCGTGATCATCACGGCGCATGCAACTGTGCCGAAATATCGGATACTCACACACAACAAAAAACATCTTAATATAAAATGTTTACTTACTAGAAAAATCAACAAGCCTCAGCATTATTTTATCATCATCATCAGCATCAACATCAACATCATCAGCAACATTTTATCTTGTAACTATAAAGCATTGTGATTGCAAAATTCAAAATAATATAAATATTTTGAAAAAAAATAAAGTGTTGAAAAAAATCCACGTGCGGAGTTCGAACCCGCACCCCATGACATGCCGGGTCAGGTGCACTGCCAACTATGCTACCGTGGCTAAATCCAACTCGCCGAAATTAATCAACACTATTTACTTTTTATTTTATATGCCAAAGGAGCACTATTCAATGTCGACAACTACGTCATCAACATCCGATCTTAATATTTTTTACAAATATTCAAAGATCAGTTAAGAATTAGGCAAGCTATATTTATGATTATTTACATATAATTAATTTTACGCAAATATTGTTGCGAACAAATTACAAAAAGTGTTGAAAAATTAGTTCGCAACAATATTTGCGAAAAATTATATGTAAATAATCATAATATAAACATCTTACTATATTTAAGAAAAAGCAGGTTTTGCATAAAATCGAATTGAATAGTTATTTTGTAAGTTTGTTAAGGTCCAACTAAGAATAGGTCCTATAGCATCATGAATATACTTATATAAAGGTTATGACATAACTTTTTCATAGAAAAAAAATGAGATAATATTTTGGGCATAAAAATATTATCGTCATCATCTCAGCCAAAAGACGTCCACTGCTGGACAAAGGCCTCCCCCAAGGATCTCCACAACGACCGGTTTTAAATCTAGTTTTAAGAAAGAAAATAAATAATAATTAACAATAATAATTAAAATTTCAATAAATAAATAAATTAATTAATAATAATAAGAATAATTAATCTTGAATGTAAAATTCAGCAATGAAATGTGAGTGAAATTGTTTAATTTAAAATAATTTAATTGTTGGATGTGTTTTTTCTATTGTATGTCCGTTAAGGGTAACTGTTCTTAATGCAATGTGACCTAGCAAACAAAAATGTAACAGTAATGCAATAAAGTTTTATTCTATTCTATTGAATTTTTACTGTCTGACAGCTAGGAAGCAGGTGGGTCTGTATTCAATTGTCGCTAAAATCACAAATCAGTTGCTGATCCCTATTTCTAAGGAAACACTGCCAATCACTGGTTCCTGTCAAACACTGGCGCGATTACCCTATTCAAATCGGTATTCGGAAAAAAAAATCAAATCGAAAATATCCAGCAAAGTTAACGCCTCATAATTACCAACGTTTACTCAAGAAGCACTTTCTAAGTGTTTAGGTCGACAAAGCACTTGTCATTTGAGTGCGGAACCCTTGTGCCTGTAAAGCTTTATGTTCCTGAGTGGAGCGTGCCGCCATTGTGAGGGCACTGCGCATACGCACATATTGTTTTGCTTACGTTTATTGTTACGAGATTAGTTAAGGGCTTAGTTGTATATTAACACGTGATCAAATCAAATCGAAATGAAGACTTACATACACCGGGTAAATTAAGCTACACATGGCAACATATAAATAATTTGTTTTTGGAAACCTACGCTTTCCTTTGCTAAATATTGGTTTAAAAAGCAACTATGATTTTCATTGACCTTTTTCGCGAGTTATTTATTTATTTCACTCATAAATAAAAACGAATCATCGCACCACCACGCAGAACGGTAACACATTCCGTCAAACAACCTATTGAAAACAAAAGAATCCTTTGATGTCATCCAACAATAGTTGGAACAAAGTTGACACCGCTTTACGATGGCCTACTGCAATTAAAAAGAAACTGTTTATGAGAAAAACTCATAAAGAAGAGTTCAATTAAAAAGATAGTGACATTGCTAACGTTCCTGAGAGAGGATGCCTTTGCCCGTTCTTTTGATATACGATAGTGTTGTTTGATGGACTCTCGAAGCGGCGGCAAGGCGACATAGAGCTAAGTGACACTTGAAAAAGGCGCGAACAAATTTAGACAGGGCAGGCCTACGTCACTCCATGTACTTGCGCGCGTTAGATACCTACCGAGCGGCTTACCGCCGGCGGTATAAAAGCCAGTGGACTGTCGCAAGCGCTCGTTATCGTACGCTCGTTCGCTGTGCACGTTGCGTCATTCATAAAACATCGATCATTTGTATTCTATAGTTATTATTAAATAAGTATTGTAAATAGTGAATAAGTTTAATATATATGTTGATTGACATTTGTGTGTTTTAGATTATTGTAAATAGTAGGTAATTTTGTGATTAAAAATCGCGTTTTAATTTAATTTAATTACCTGGCAATTTTTGTGAAGTTGATAATTGTAAATCAAACAAAAGGAATAAAAACCTGTAATTTTTTAGTTTGCCTGTTGATGAAGAAAGGTAAATATCTACCTAATTAAACTATTTTAAGTATAGGTACATTATAGATACGTACTTATTTGGATGAATTTATAAAATAGAATAGGTTGGTTTTAATTACTTACTTTCAACATTAAAGGCGGATTTTGAGTCACAACATAAAAATATAAATCTAAAAATGTATGAAACAATGTATGTATGAAATCGATTCCGTTCTGACGCGTCGCGACACGACACGTCAGACAAATATAAATGACCTGTGACTATGTCTGCATTAAAGTTTGTATGATGAATGTGGTTACCTATTTTATACTCGAGTTATGGGTGTTTATACTCGAGTTATGGATTATATTCCTTATTTACAAAAAATAAGGAATATAATCCATCTCTATACCCACTCAGTTCTATTTCATATCATCATAACACTTTCATACGAAGGAAAATCTATATTCCAGCAGTGGGATATTATGGACTGATGATGATGAAGATTTATAACTTTAAGTAGGTAATTCATTTAATATCATAGGTAACATTATAATCCGAGTTCCATGTTTTCATACTGATCATAAACAATTGAGCTTTTCAATTTATCATTCATTTTAATTTACATTACAAAGCTTAAACAAGCCATTTAGAAACAGATTAATTTAGGTACAAGTTATTGTGTGTGAACAATATTTTTATCGTAGCAACAACCCTATCATTACTACGATGGCAGCAAGGCCGCGCGGCTGCCAATCGATAACAACTCTATAGTCGAGCCTATTAGGTATAATTTAGCACGCAGCGGTCACCGACGCGTCGCGACGAAATGAAGTAGGCTATTAACGCAGTAGGTATACGAATTTTTGTAGGGAGTGAATTATCTGTTACGAAGTAACTATTACCTAATCTGTGGACTGGGTCTCTTTTTTACTCTGTGCGTAAACAAAGAATGTCGTGTTTCCACAATGATTAATTAAGTAATTAATTATAACTAAGGTAATATTTATGTGCACCAATAAATTGTTGAACGAATGTTTACTTTATTCGGATTACATAAATAAAGTTAAGATAACCTTTTTGATGAACAACGCCATCTATTGTTGTAAGACGAAACTAAACCTTTGTTATTTTTTAATTAACCCGTTGTTGAATAGAGAATTGTTGTTTTATGTATTTGTGTTATATTAATTCATTTGTTAGTAACAATAACTAAACAAGGGTAACGTGTTTTCGCTACTTAGTTTTACAATGGTAAACACGTCCGTACTTCGTAGTTAGAATATTCCAATTATTTCCTTCCTTCGAGTGATGAGGATATTTATTTACGTAGGTACAGTAATGTTTTCTTAAGTTAACGCGAACACTACACATTGAAATAAAACTGCTTTTCCAGATCTACACGCAATTTTATTTTTAATTCCTAACAAACGCGTTTTTATCCTGACGCAGGGTCCGTGGTCACAAGACGACCAACGAGACCACGGACCCTTCAAAGGTTTCGGAACGTTAGGATAAAACCAAAAGTCGTTTAATTTCAATTACGTACACTTACGTAACAATGGTTGAATAGTTTTAAATTAGGTAATTATTTAGGAGCTCGATGGCGCAGTGGTTAACGCGCCCGGTCTGCGAGTGCTGAGGTTAAGCATTTTTCGCAAAGGCCGGTCATCGAATGGGTGACCAAAAATAAATCATCCCGAGCTTCGGAAGGCATGTAAAGCCGTTGGTCCTGGCTTGGCACAAAAACACCTAAATAGCTTCTAGCCCATATGTTACGTCGCAAAAATATTATATTAGTCAGAAGCTTTAGAATCATTATTGCTATACAAATGTAGTCATCATCATGCTTATAACGAGCTCATTACTATGTAAATATGACATATATAATATGAATTATCGATATAATCAATACATATTAAACCCAAATATATAATACAAGATTTGGCAGGTGCTGCGCAAGATTATCGTTTAAAAACTATAATTTTGGCATATATTTGGTTTAATTAACTGTTTTTTTTTTAATTTTGTATGTTAGTATGTAGTATGGTCGTTTCTTGTTGTCACACTAGATGATAACGTATTTAAGAAATGAAGAGTAGTTTTGATTCTTTTTTGAATGTATAAATTAGATTCTTTGAATATGCATTACCTGCGCAAATTATATTTTACAGTTATTAATAACGGGGTTATTTATTAAACATGCTTTTAGGTGGCTTTGAACATCCGATATATTAATCGTCAATAAGTTAATCTAATGATAGATAACTTCTTTGATCGATGCTGTGTACAATTTGTAATTAGGATATGGAATTATCAGGTCATTTAGCACATGTTTAATGTAATAAAGTTTAGTCTATATTCTGTATTTAAAAAATAGACACTCCGATAAGCAAGAAACTCGAAGCTATCTCCTGTCGAGAACCCTGGCTGACTCTACCGAAGAAGTTTTCTTTATTGACGTCATTTCAGCAAAAAATGTGCGGCCGTCCCGTACAATAGTTTAAAAAGAATAAAGTTTGTTGTTGTTATATTATATTGTTATGTTATAAGTTTATAACTCACAAAAAGTCCAATATTAGATTAATCTTTGTAAAAATAGACAGTTTTGATATCAAGTTTAAAATGTATGTTGTACTTCGTTTTTATCTGTGGCCAAATAACTGATTCTGAATAATTTCATTTTTAGGGTTCCGTAGTCAACAAGGAACCCTTATAGTTTCGCCATGTCCGTCTGTCTGTATGTCTGTATGTCTAACTTTTAGTATTAGAAAGCTGCAATTTGGCATGGATATACATATTAATGACGCCGACAAAGTGGTGAAGTAAAATTTTGAAAATTATTTTTTTTAGGTTACATCCCCTACACGTGAAGTGGGGATGTCATTTTTTTTCTTGTCTACCCGATAGTGTCGGGTGTCGTTGGATAGCAATTTCAAAGATATTGCGGGTTTGTGGAAACAGTTTTTTGATTAAGGCATCCGTTTGTGAAGTATTAAGCTTTAAAGTGCAAAATTTTGTTAGAGTCAAGTGTCCCGCCAAATGGTTATTTTTGGATACGTGAAAAAATTCACGGTAGTTGTATATATGATGAAGGTAAAAGGAAAACTATCAAGGCTAAGTAGAGTTTACAAGTTTACGAGTAACAGTCGACCAACTTATAAAATGTACTTGGCGCAGTACAAATTCGTCATTGGGAACTACTTAAATAACGTTGTCGGGTGTGTGAAACCGGTAGTATCTACATTTAAATATAAGAGCCATCGTTAAATAAATGTTTATAAAAGCCCTCTTCTCAGAGTTCGCATTATTGAGATGGGCTACGGAACCCTACACTGCGCGTGGCCCGAAACGCCCTTGGCCGGTTTTCTAATTGGATTTAACACCAAAATAAAAATAGATAGTTTTTGTTTTCGATGCACACTAGTTTAGGCCCAAGACACCGTACTCGTAGAACAAGGGTATGACGAGCCGGTTCACACGCGCTCTATACAAGGTACAGACATGTACCTGGGCGCTTCTCCCCACCACCACGGCCCGGTCAACCCGAGCCGAGGTCCGAGCCTTTAGAGGCGACCTTGGGATATTCCGCTCCCCGATCCGATCCGAACCCCTCGGAGAATCAAGTAGGGCACGGCATCATGCACAAGTGCGTTCCCGTTCCCTCTAGAGAACCTCCGAAGGTTATTCGTTTCACACGGCTTGAGGAACCCTTTAAGTTTTTCGCCGCCCGCGCCCTAAAAAGCCTGGTGAAGATGAAAATGCCGTCTGAGGCAATCAGCTTACTCTCAAAAAAAACACTGACACAAAAACAAATAAAAACTATTTCAAAACGAAATTGACGTCACATCGTAACTGTCAAACATGACAGCGCGGGAAATGATTAAACATTTGTGTACTGCACGTCCACAGGCGTTGATAACGAGCTAAATTAATCGGGACACGTGCGAACAGTTTGTTTGATAAATCCACTGACTAAAGATACTGAGGGGTCTGCTTTAGAGGCATGTGTTACTCGATTTGGGCGGTTTGTTTTAATTGCTGTAATTAGGTGATAAACAGCATGTGATTTGGTGTTTAAACAACGTTTGATTGGTACCAATCTGTTGGCCGTTTGTCGTGCATCGTTAGATTCATGAGTCATTTGAGCAATACTTTTCTGTGGCCACGTTGTACTGAGATAGCGTAATTGCATAAAAATGTACAATAAATTTTTATTACATTTATAATTGTTTAAACTTATAAAATAGCAGTTTAAAAATGACTGTATCAGTGTTACATTAACATAGGTAGTCAACTTAATAAAAAATATATTTAAAGAAATTCACAAATTTCGCAGTCCCCGCAAGAGTCGTAGCATTGAAAATGAATACAATAGTTTACGAAAAAAAAACATTTTATTTTAAATAACACAATTCCAACTTGAATGCACTTCTCGCCTGCATCCGCATCTTTAACACCATCGATCGACGATCGGTCAATAATCAAAGAAGCTACATCACTTTTTATATACGGAAATACCCGTTTTTCTACAATACCAAATCTAAAGGGACCACCACAATTATTAACCTATTTTCAAAAGTTTTTTGCCATTTTGTAGCTAAACTAATACCCTAGAACCCATTGTTTTATTTTTTGTTAAGTCGGTTTTTTTTTAATATTTACAATTTAGTATACAAACACCCTAGTAGTACTAGTATACAAAAACCCGTTTTTTTTTACTTTTTTCAAAATTCCAAAAAAAGTTTCCAGCCGATTTTCAAAATTCAAACGCTCACATGTGTCTCGATAAATTCCTCAACTCTTGGTACTATTTCCATCTCGATTCTTCCAAAATCCTCGGAGCTATGGCCAAAAATACGTCTCAGGCGATTTGCATCTGATAACCATTTTGAATGGTAAAAATTAATCAAATAGAGAAAGAAAGACAGAAAAATACATTAAAACAATTTTCATTAAAATATAAAACAGAAATCTTAATCGGGCCCGATTCAGCCTGAATCGGGCCCATCATTGTGCTGAATGTTTCAGCACAATGCTGGGCTTGCGACAGTTTGATACCTATATAAAAAAGATAAACGTAATACCTATATAAAATGACTAAAATAGTATAATGTACAAAGGGTCTCAAATCTATAACAAACTGCCTAAACACATTAGGGAGGCACAATGTCTAACCAGCTTTAAAACACATCTCAAGCATATAATCAAGACATATAATGAACACTGCCCCCGGATCTACAAGCTCACGGGCGAGTACGCTCGAACCATTTCCAGGCGCGCTTATTCCGTGATATTCATTTTAATATGGTGTTGATCAGACAATACTGTTCGGCGCGAACGCAGTGCGTTTAGTGTATTTTTTTAGATTTACCCTCTTTCTGTCAAACTTTTCTTCGCATTGAACCAATGCTTGCTGTCTATTGTGGTTTTATTGTAATCGATATGGATGTTATATAAGATTTTAGTCTACAATGCTTTGATGAAGTTCTGTCCTAATTACTAAAATTATCTTAATTAATTGCAATGTTTTACCTTGTAATGTAGGCTCAAAAGAAAAATCTAAAATTAGTTTAATATTTATGTTAGTTAGGTATAAGTTTCTCATGTAAGTGAATTTACTAATTCTTATGCTGAGAAATAAAGATTCTTAAACCTGACTAGTAGGTCGAAAATAGACCGTATTTTACTAAATACACAATGTTATGTGTATTTTAATGACTTCTTTCTCTAATATGGACTTTAACTTTATTATGGTAATAAATAAAATAAAATGAACTATGCCAAATCTCACACTCCACCGTGCGATCGATGTGCGTAAAAAGTTATTTCTTCACGTAAAACTATATAAAAGTCTTATTTTAAACTCAATTCTCTCAACTGCCCCTCCAATTGTTGTCCGCCGTTGCTTCCTTCCGAAATGAAGACATTTCAGTTAAGTGTCTGTTTATAAAAAGCGCCGCCTCTCCAAACAAACTTGCGACGCTTTTAATGGATTTTTTACAACCAATGTTTTGTTAGTAGACGGCTCTTTTTAAAGGCCAGTCCGTAGGCGAGTCAACAATCGCTTGTCGGTGAGAAAATAAATTGAACATCCCCCTTGCGTCCCAATCAGAGAGCTACCAAGTAATTGGTTTAAGAAAAAAAAAACAATGAGTCTTGGAAAATTCTTATATAACATAGGCACTAGCTAACCGGCGGACTTCGTACCACTTTGACAGTTTCCACGACAACACCCGTATCCCATGATGGACCCCTATAGCAGCGCCACCTACCAGCCCCCCAACCGCCTAACACTCTCGCTTTCGATCGCTTTGAAAGCGAGGCCCTCGCCTTGCTTTCTAATATAATATCGAAATATAATATCGTATAATATCGAAAGCTATAGCCTATAGCTTTCGATATTACTTTTATATTGCTTTCGAAATGACAAGATGACGCCTCCTCCTCGCCTCGCCTTCAAAGCGATCGAAAGCGAGAGAGTGAGGCGGTCGACCCCCTGGTCCAATTGTAAATCGAAACCATTCTCGAATCCACTTGAACAGCACACAGAAAATTTCATCCAAATCAGTCCAGCGGTTTAGAAGGAGTTCAATAACAACACGCACAGAAGATTTTTATATAAAAAGATTGTTTTTATTTCTTAATGTACTAATGATAGTAGGTACTCAATGTTATTTTAAATTATAATGAAATAGTATTTATAATAAAACGTGTTTTTTCCATTTAATTACATAATAATTGATTATGTTAATAATATTTTATCATTAATTTGACAAGGACGGAACATCCAATGCAATTGTAACATCATTATCCTATATAAGTCCACTGCTGGACATAGGCTCCACGTGTACGCTCCAAGTGCACTCAGCACAATACGCGGCAAGCTCCGGCTTCTCCAGCTTTGCGAAGATCGTCGCTCCACCTAGTCCTAGGGCGTACATACTCTGTTCTTGGCAATCAAATATATCTTATCTTATCTTGGTTCCAGAATATCAGGCGAGGTCAACGCTAGCCCGTGCGAGTCCGAATCGACATCGAACTCACCGCCATCCCTACTCCAAGATGCCGCGCTACCAGCACTCCTAGTATCAGGCGCATCAACGCTCTTCCAGAACACGAATACCTCCTCAAACTCCGCGTTGAGTCTATCAGCTGTTGACAGCTTATGCTTGCCTGGTACTTCGGACGTGGAGAACTGCGGCGTGGCGAACGGATGCGCCTCGGGTGCTGCGTTGGGCGGGTTGGCGCTGCCGCTGACGTCGGCGGGCGGTCTCTGTTCCACCTCCTCGTCATCTGCGGTCGCCTGGTTGATGAATGAGGATAGCGCAGGTAGGTCAATTTATTTTTTTACTAAACAATTGCTCTTATTACTAATAAGCGTATGTTTTTAACTAACCAATAGCTAATCAGTAACGAATGTGCATATAAAACTTTAAAAAATAGAAATTAAATATATTGTAAGATTTGTAAGATTTGAAATACTCCTAGGAATACGCCTATCCTAGGAAATGAGTCTTTGGATATGTTAATTTGTCACTTAGTTACCAACCTAGGCGTTGCTGTCCTGAAACTATACAAATAAAATGTAGCTTGTTTTGGTCATGAACCCTTTGCACTAGCGTTTCTCTAGCGTTTGGCGTTTACTAAATGCCATTGCAGGCGCCGCGACAACGCAACCCATAGGTCAGTCGCATAAATCAGTTAGTAATCAATCGGTCAGTCGCGGAAATCATACGATGACACTGAAAATTTACTATTAGTCATTACATAATTATAAGACCTTGTTAGAAATAATGCTAAATAAGTAGAGCAACAAATGTTTATAATTTCTATTGCCTTATTTACTATTACTATGTATGTCGTTGTTTTTGTGTAAATGTTTTATAGTTAAGTAAGCGCTAACCTGACTGCTTTGGATAGGTACCTAAGACACAGGCAATCTTTTTGCTTAGCTTAGGTATTACATAATTTATTTTATTGTATACCCTAACAATAATTACATAGTTTAAGTTTTTGTATCTAGGCTAAGTTTTATACAGCAGTAAATTATCTTATCTTATCTTATCTTATAAACGCTGTTTGTGTTGCTCAACAGACGAATGCATTCAAGTATTGTAACTGCGTAGCCCCTCTGAGAATGTTTCGATCATGTGGTTTGAACAACCCACTAAGATTCTCGCTGCCCACAAATCGTCTGGTTACGCTGTAAATGTCGGGAGGACAAAAGCAATCTCTCAAATAAAAGCGCGTCGCATTGTCGTAGCGTTCTGCGCTACGCTACGACAATGCGACGCGCAACATACGTAATGTTGAAAACTCTAAAGCTCGGTGAAGCTAAAAATAAGCAAACTCTCTTAAAAAAATTAAAAACTCTAGCCTAGATGACAAACTGTTAACTGCAGTTTCAAATTTATGTTACATTGGCTTCAACATTCAACTTATTGCCCCGGATATCTCCCAAGAAACTTGATGTCCAACAGATTTTAGACGATAAATGGCGGCATTTTCCAAATTACATTGCACAGAACAAATGTGATTTAGACGTCGATTTGGCATAAGGTGTCAGAAATCAAAACTAAAGACTCGCGACCATTCTTTAATTTAGCACATTTTATGCTAGGAATTAACGCCGATTGTGAGCGCACTTTCAGCCACATTACTGACTTGAAAACAAAAAAAAATTGTCAACAAAATCGACAATTGGTTCCTTTTTTTGTTTTCAAGTCACTATTTTATTAACAAAATTTAATAAAATATTTGTAAAATGAATTATACTTAATGTAAACAGGTGGAGTGAAGAGCGAGGTGCGCAGCCCCGGGCTGTGCGAGGGCGAGGTGGCGTTGTACGGGGAGTCGCTGCCGTACGAGCAGAGCACGCTGCCCTACCAGTACTACAATAGGTACATAATATAAATAATTTTTATTTTATTTTTGATATCACAATTTTATAATATTATAATAACTAGTGCTTCGTGGTCGAAATTCAACCGTAATTTAATTAAGGCTGCACGGATTCATATCCTAAGCATTGAATAATTAAAAAGATAGAATGTGAGTTTGGATTGGCATTGACAGATGTCGGCTGCATTAAAGACAAACAATACGTGTGTGTCAAATTCATGGTAGTGTGTGTAGTGTTGTCTTTGTTGATTTAATGTATTTTTTATGCATAATTAAAAAAAAATATTAACATTCGGATAACCTTCTCTATATAAACTGTAAGTGTGCGAAATTTCATACTCCTCCGTCCGCGCAATTTTCGTAAAAACGGGTACAAAGTTTTTGCTTCACGTATTAATATATAGACGAATAACTTTATTTGCCTGTAACAAAAACACAGTATTCAGAAGGGGTAACATCCAGCAAATTACAGACAAGTTAAAAAAATTTATAGAAAAGTCAACCAGTCTCCTGAGACTAGTTGACTTTTTCCTGTAAAGCTTCCTGAAGCTTAAGTGGGAATCGAACCAATCTAAGGGAGATCACCGGTTCAATGCCCTGATCGCTGAGCTACCGATGCTAGTTGATTTTTTGTAGTAAAAATTAATCAGGTAAATTATAATAACACTAAAAACTTTATTTAGAATAGAATAGAATAGAATAGAATAATTGTTTATTATTATTATTATTTTTTTTTTTAATTTTTTCAAATAGTCATCATCATTATTAGCTCATTTTTATATCTCCACTGCTGGGGCGCCAGCCTTATCCATGTCATCCATAGGCAACAAGGAAGAACGGGCCTTAAACCACGCGAGCCCAGTGCGGTGCGGTGGTTGTGATAGTTTCAAATATCTAATACTTACGTTTAAACGAGCAATTCTTGTATATATGTATGAATCTCGGAAACGGCTCCAACGATTTTCATGAAATTTAGTATGCAGGGGGTTTCGGGAGCGATAAATCGATCTAGCTAGGTTTCATTTTTAGAAAACGTCGTTGAAGCTTTATCATTCATTTCATTCCTTTGTCGATATGTCATCGTAAAATTTATGCAGAAAAATAAGGAAATAAACTAAAACAGACTTAGTAAAATTCGATCAACCAGTGTTATTATACACTGTCAACACATTGATAAATAAATAATAAATAATGTTTCCCACACTCACACCAATTATCTAGCCCCAAGAAAAGCTTCCTTAAGAAACTCGTTATATGGTTAACTAGACAACGGATAAACATACTTAGTATACTTAAATACATAGTTATTATACATAGGAAACACCCAGACCCGAAACAATATAGAAAAACAGGTATTTCTAAATTGATTCGACCGGGGATCGAACCCGGGACTTCAGAGATAGCGACACCATGAAAACCGGTGTGCAAGCCACTCGACCAAGGAGGTCGTCAATTGATCAACGAACAGTAATTTTTTATATAATAAAAATGATTCTTAATCAGCTATTTATAAACTTTGTTAATACACCTATTCGTATTGTATGTAACCTTGAATGTTTTCGCTTAGATAGATAGGTAGATAGATAATTATTTTATTGCAACACTATACAAATATAGAAAAAACGTAAAACTAATTAATTTTAAATTATATTAAAGTTGGATGGAGATAAGATGTAAGATAGAAGATAGATAGACAAGTGCATGTAAAAAAATTAGTAAATAAAAAAGTAAATAGAGTGTTCAAATAACTTTTTACGCAAATTTTGTTGCGAACTAATTACAAAAACACAAATGCTGAAAAAATTTCCACGAGCAGGATTTGAACCTGCACCCTTCTGACATACCGGGTCAGGTGCTTTTCCAATTGAGCTATCGTGGTTCTAACCAGCCCGCCGAAATTATTCAACGCTTTTTACTTTGAAAGCCGAAGGCGCCCATTCAATGTCAACAACTACCGTCACTAACATCCGATCATAATATTTTTACAAATATTAAAGATCAGTTAAGAAGTAGGCAAGCTATTTATAAAATGTTTAAATAATTTTTTAACGCAAATTTTGTTGCGAACAAATAACAAAAACACAAATGCTCCGGTATACCAGAATGGTGCAGGTTCAATTCCTGCTCTTGGAAATTTTTTCAGCATTTCAACATCACGCTATGACTAACAGGAGTGGAGCAGCAATGAAAAATGTTGCAAAAACGGGAAAATATTTTTAACGCGGGTGAAACCGCGGTGCACAGCTAGTAGAGATATATACAACAATAAAATAAATAAATAAATAAACGTTTCCCACACTCACACCAATTATCTAGCCCCAAGAAAAGCTTCCATAAGAAACTCGTTATATGGTAAACTAGACAACGGATAAACATACTTAATATACTTAAATACATACTTATTATACCTCTGTGTGGTGCCGGGGATAAAGAATTGCACCACCCCATATCTTCCCGAGGGTGTAGTAAAAGCCGACTAAGGGACCATTCCAGAGGATGGGCAGCAGCATCTCTCTGAGGTTACCTACTCTTAACAAACTGCGATCGCCAACCCGCCGTGGGGGAGGCCTTTGTCCAGCAGTGGACGTCTTTTGGCTGAGATGATGATACTTATTATACGTAGGAAACACCCAGACTCGAAACAATATAGAAAAACAGGTATTTCTAAATTGATCCGACCGGGGATCGAACCCAGGACCTCAGAGATAGCGACACCATGAAAACCGGTGTGCAAGCCACTCGACCAAGGATGCGTGGTTCTCTTATTGACACCACAGTTTTGGATTTAGCCATACCTAAGTTCATTGTATCTTACACAATTTTATCACTGAGCAATCAAAAGGTGTGGCGTACATTGTCACCGTCATTTATCTTAAATATTATGTTAATGCCTCAACAAACCTGATGATAATAGCCAATTAAAAAACTGAATTTATAATCGCTACATGTGGTAATACTATGGAGACGGTCGATTCTACGGTAGGGAAATTGAAAACAATAATAATTAATTCCAGAACACTAAACGTATTTATTTATTTACTTTATTTATTAAGGATAACAACAGCCATCATTACAAACTTAAATACATACTTTTGATGTCTAACATAGGTGACAACGAGGCCAATATCAATTATCCACTAATTACATTTTACATTTGAGCGAACGTGTTTAGTAGCATATTTTACTTTATAAGTAAGTAACTTAAAGACATTTTTAAAAGATACAAAATTAAAGTAATAAAAAAAAACCGGCCAAGTGCGAGTCGGAATCGCGCTTGAAGGGTCCCGTACCATTATCTATAAAAATATTTCAAGTTTCTACCTGTTATCGTTGTTAAGACCGAGAAAAAAATTGGAAAAAAAATCACGATTGTTGTATGGGAGCCTCCTTAAATATTCTTTTATTTTTAATTTAAATATTTATTTTTAAAGTGAATAATTTAACTCAATATTCTGTAAATATCGAGACAAAACCAGGAAAAAAAAACACACTATCGTCTGTGTCGTTGCCATTGTAACGGCTATTGTACAATCAGCTACATATGGATCGAAGCATCCTAAAAATAGTCTATACACCGTCCCACTGCTGGGCAAAGGCCTCCATCATTGAAATCAAGTCATCACTACAATTGATGGGTTTTGCCTTAATCACCACGCTTGCCAAATGCGGGTTGGTGAGCACAAACACGGGCTATGTATCAAAACATCCGAAACACACTTTGCCCGACCTGGGAATTGAACCCAAGACCTTTAGGTATCAGACAGAGCGCTTTTCCACTCGGCCATCGAGGTGTTATTTTTGAAGTGAAAACTTCTTTAGCGGCGTTGTGCACTTTTTTTGGAATGGGTAAAAAATGTTGGTAAAAAACTCGCGTCAGGACACGTGACCGTCAGGACACGTGACCTGATCGAAAATTCGTAAGACGGATGGAGAGTAGAGGAATGGGTAAAAAATGTTAAACTCGCGTCAGGACACGTGACCTGATCGAAAATTCGTAAGACGGATGGAGAGTAGACAGCTGGCGCGGCGTAATATAAATTTTTAATATAACTTAATACAACTTTTTAATGTGATATAAATTGTCATGTTTGTGTACGATAGCCCAATAAATAAATATTGTATTCTACCACATAAATGAGAGTACTTTTATACTGATAATTAAAGCAATTCGTGCAAAATTATTCCCTAACCATTCCAAAATATCAAAAATGCACAACGTTAATATTCAAGTTTTCACTTCTGCCGGCACTCCCAGTGTGCAACCCGTCGCTTTTTTTATTTTATTTTTATTAACGGGTAAGCACAATGCCTTGATCTCACCTGATGTTGAGTGATGATAAGGCCATGATGGAAGCGCACTTCACCCGGGATCCTCAACTAGTGAGGCACTGGCTATCTTATCTCTAACTGCCGGAACACAACAATGCTACAAACATTGATATTATGGCGACATATTTAGATAAGATGGTGGTAGCTAGCCAGGCGGGCTAACAAGCCTACCACCAACTAAACCGAGTACACAAACATGTACCCCCGCTGGGAATCGAACCCGGGACCGCTGGGTCTAAACCGGTGGTCTTAGCCACTAGACCACAGAGGCGGTTAATCCTAAAGGAGTAAAAAATCTCCGCTTTTGGTAAAAGAAGTCGAACACTCGAGTTTTGTATAGCTATGTGATAGCTATCTCTTTTTGATCAAATAAAAAATTTTTTGATAATTTTTACTTAGTTTTTGATTAACACGGTAAATGAAGCTGCTTATTTGCAGTACAAATTCTCATATCTCGCTGCTTACTTGCAGTACAAATTGTCATATCTCGCTGCTTATTTGCAGTACAAAATTCTCATATCTCGCTGCTTATTTGCAGTACAAATTCTCATATCTCGCACTCCAACCCATTTGCTATCTTGCATGTTAAGCGACTTTCGCAATGCCGTCTTACCGGATGGGTGACCAAAATAATATATACCAATGGTTAATTAGGTATACAGGTCGACTTTTTTATCACCATCCAAACCTGAGATGACTCCCGTGATACAAACGAACAGCTTTTACTATTGGACCAACTTCCAAACTTGAAAAAAAATCTGCTGTTCCATACATTTTGATTGAATGAATATTATTTTGTATGTGTTTTGTATGGAACAGCAGATTTTTTTTTCGAGTTAGGAAGTTGGTCCAATAGTAAAAGCTGTTCGTTTGTATCACGGGAGTCATCTCAGAAGGTTTGGATGGTCATAAAAAAGTCGACCTGTAGGTATGTAAGTACATTTTATAAACAAATTAAAAGAAAAAGTGTAAAAAATATTTTTATCAATACTTATTGGGTTCGAATCTCGCTAGTGACTAACATTTTCAACTGTTTTCCTGAATTGTGACGTCTCGCTATGTCTGTCACAGCAGCTTACTAATAATAGTCTCGTGCTTAATCGGACACTTTTCGGTTTAATACTATACTAGTACAGTCCGAGTTAAGTACTAATACACCTTATTAGTACTAATAGTACCTAACAGTAGGTACACGGAAATAAAGTCGTTACCTATCTACAGGTGTTTGGGGTAATATGTGTATATTCCCGAAACGTACCCATGTTAACATGTCTATTTAAATACTATGCCAACGTCAGAAAATGGAAATTGTAAAAAAATAAATATTTAACGTTTTTGAACAATTTTAGTAATCCTAGCGCTAAATACCACTGAGCAAGATTTTCTATCAATAAAACGCACGGTCGGCGCAAGCGATTGATTTGCTATCTTGCTTAATGTGTGTGTATTCTATAGCGATTGGCAGGCAGCAACTATCTCGCTTACAGTACGTTTGTTCCTTGTTCGTTCTCGCTCGGACATTCGGAGTAATTCGGACAATTGGACAAGCAACATAAGCACTTGAGTTGAGTGTAGCGGGAGAGGGTGTACCAATAATCCGACTGTCCGATTAAGAGCTTGCGTTCGGTAACGTTTCTTTTCGTACGGTGCCGAGTATCGTTACCTATTAGTACTTAGTACGCGTACTACACAACACTAACTAATAACCTTTATGAAACTGTTGAATATCCAATTGTAGAGCGAATTTCTTAGAAGTCACAACCAATACAAATGACTTCTAAACAAGTTACAGAACACACTGAACAGTGCTAGTGTTTAATCCACAACAATATATCTTAATCAAGGCACTCGATTGTTCTTGGCGACTCGATTCGCCGGGTCGATGGACGCACGAAGCCACTGAAGGGCGGATACCCGAATTCACTGATGTCACATTACTTAGCCACAAAATAAGGAGACTGCAGAAGGTCAGCTCAGGGCCGTAGCTAGACTTTGGTAGGACAGCTGTGGTTACAGGTAGGGCGGACGTAAAAATGTTACTTGATCTGTTCTGGTCAATCGAATTTTGGTGTCCTTGATTTGTGAACATGTGCGAGTCAGGTTAATACTTATTAAGTTGGTGCCATAATAAATGTTGTACGTATTGATGGGTAGAATGACCCCCATTCGGCATTTAAGGGAATTTTGTTACACCCTACGACTGTAAGACTAGATGTCACTAAACGCTAGTATTTTTTTTCGTCTTAAATCTGCTTTACAGTACTTTGCTTATTATTAGTTGATTATTAAGGTATTTTATTAAGGTAAGGCATTGGCATTTTAAACGGGCTCGAGCAACGCACCAACACATGGATCACTGACACGCAATCTTGCAACAGCTGCGCATGCGCTCGGACGGAGTGCCTAGTGTGAGTTTTGTTTACTATCCGTATTTATTCGATCACGTATACGAAAACGTTAAGTATGGCAAAATCTTAAGGGTGCGCCGACCAAAAAAAGCCAAAAGTGTAGTCACGGTTAAGTTGAGATACAATGGAAAAACTATCGTATTACATAAACAAAATATATATTTAGTATCAAAGGGAACGTGTTTACAATTAGCCCAACTAATAATTTCTTAACACACTATATGTAGTTTTTTCTACAATATCATTTAAAGTTGGGCAAAGATCATGAAAACGAGTGGCGGCGGCGTTTAGTTGATATCTTATAGTTTACCTTAATTATTATACCTCTAATTATGTCTAAACAATCACCAATGTCTTAACTGCAAATCGTCCGTCTCACGTTTTCGATTTATCGAGCTGTTTTTCAAATTATTATTTTTCAAATTAACACGTTAAATTCCCCATGCAAAATTACTATGGCCGCGCGGCATCAAATAAATATGGACGAAGACATTTCAAATAAAATATATGACAGCACTTAAGGACGGCGCACCCTTCTTCTCGTATGTCGCCAGGTCTGCTTCAATGCCATACAAATTTTCGTTTTCGTTAACGTGATCGAATGTGAAATGAAACTCACACTAGGCTCCCTGTTCCGAGATTCATGTCTGTGTGCGTTGCTCGTGCGCTGCGCGGTTTGTATTAAAGCTTACCTTCTGGCTTTCCTTATTTTGTGCTACTTCCTTCATTGATCTTGTACTTAAACCGAATAATTGGAGGAAGCCATCACAAATTATAAGGTACCGGATAATCGAACTACGTAAATGTCTTAATCGTAATCTATTTGTTGTGTTGAAAGAAAGAAAGGAATCTTCCTTTCATTCCTATCTAGGTAGAAAGAACAAACCGGCCAAGTGCGAGTCGGACTCGCGCACGAACGGTTCCGTACTTTATGACGTATTAAAAAAAAACTACATACTAGATGTCGTTCAAACCAGTTTTCGGTGGAAGTTTGTACATCATACTTTTTTAGTTTTATCATTCTCTTATTTTAGAAGTTACAAGGGGTGGGACACACATTTTACCACTTTGGAAGTATCTCTCGCGTAAACTATTCAGTTTAGAAAAAAACTGATATTAGAAACCTCACCATCATTTTTGAAGAAAAAAAATTTTTGAGTTTCAGTTCTAAGTATGGGGAACCCCCAAAATTTATTGTTTTTTTTTCTATTTTTGTGTGAAAATCTTAATGCGGTTCACAGAATACATCTACTTACCAAGTTTCAACAGTACCTATAGTTGTTTTAGTTTCGGAAAAAAATGGCTATGACATACGGACAGACAGACAGACATGACGAATCCATAAGGGTTCCGTTTTTTGCCATTTGGCTACGGAACCCTAAAAATCATTCAAACAAGCACCAACACGAGACAAAAGGAAAAACATGAAGTTAATAGAAAAAATACATTAATTGTTACAATACATACCGTGAAATCCTCCATCTTTGGCCACTTTTTTTAGAAAATCTGTTGCCACACTAAATAAAAATATAGTAAAGTGTATATTTTATGATCTGCAAATGAAGTATACACGAATTGCTAATAGCCAAGCTTAAGTAAACTTTAAATAATAAGTTATTTTATGCCTCTAAGATAATTTGAAAAGCCGGCCAAAGTTACCTCCACTTTCTGCCAACATTATCCATTGCTTGTATAATTTGAAATATAGCTCCAAATTACTTAATATTATGAGCTATACTAAATATCTGGCCAAGGATGACATGCAAAAAACAAGGAACTTATAATGTGGCCGCTGTCACTGTACAGCACCGTGGCCAATGTAACCATGTCATTTTCGCACATTTCCATACAAATGATTTTAGAAACTAGGGTTGTCACGAAAGAAATTGAAACGCAGTTTCTATGGTGCAAACGTATTTAATGAGGTCTAATTCAGTCAAATTCAGCGGCGGCAATCAGAACTTTGACAATTTTAGATTCTTCTTGTGGAGACAGTCGTGTTGGACATCCTACAGGCTTGTCATGTAATTTGTGGACTTTGTTCATAATGGTTTGTTTTGGTATGGAGAACTGTCATGCAGCCTCTCGCGACGTTAATTGCTTATTTTGTACCATCTCAACTGCTAATTCAAGCATTTCCTTAGAGTAGTTTTTGTACTGACGAGCTCCAAGACGTCTCCGACATTTTCTTCCTTTTTTCTTGGTTTTGCTTTGTTATTAACCCTGAAATAAATAACAATAGTAAGCGTTATATACTAATACAACACGGTTTTCTACAACATAGACAAACGAACCTATGTCACACCTTCTAAAACTTCAGACATAAAAGAACATACAATACAGTCCAGAAAACCAAAACTGCAGACAGGTTGTAGGTATGGCATAGGTATATTTTTTATATCAAATGAAATAAATTGGATTCCTTTTAGGTACCTACTCTGATTCATTAAAGCAATTCATTTTATGTTTTTACCCTTTTATTTAGCTATTACTTTCAAATTAATTTAATGTAAATACAGTATTATAGGTACATGTATGTATTTCACTAGACAAAAAAAAATAGAAAAAACTAGTTTGTAAGTAATTTAATTTCAGATACCTACCAACCTACTATCTCAACATTTACTTACAAAGAAAACTGAACAATATTCGCTTCATAAAAATCTTATCAGAAAATAAAATTATGTAAGTACCTACCGGTACCTACGAGACAACCCTAGTGCATATTTGAACGCGGCCAATGTTTCCAACTCAAGTTTCGGGGCGCTGTTTGTAACATTGGCCGCTCACATTTCTCACATACAAAATACTTGTTGTTATTCAAAATGCACATTAAAACGTGCCTCTGACATCATTCTATAACATAGCTGGAAACTACTTACCCAGTCACCATTTTCTTTGTTCACCATCAAAAATAACGAGAGCCCAATTGGTCCACAGTTCACCACTAAGTGTTTGTCAACTGCTGTCATTCAACTGAATGAAGTTAGCAATGGAACTAACAATTAGTGTTACCAGAAAAATAGTCTATTTTGTACTATGGTTAAAAATTAGGCCCAATCTCACATCGTTTCGGTATTGCCAATTAATTTAGTTATTTTCCGGTTTTGGCCAAAGTTAACGTGAAAGACCAAAGATGGAGGGTTTCACGGTACAAGCTTAAAGGTAGACGCTTGACTAAAAACCACAGAATAAGTGAAACAGATGCGCTCTCAAGCGCATACGCAGCAAATTCGCAAATATATATTAAGTATTTAATAATACTGGTCTTCAACTATGTGGCCAGAGGGCGCTGTTGGGGTTATGCATATAAAAGGGGCGGGCGACAGTCCGCGGTCTCTTTTTGGGTTTACTTATCCCTACAATAAACATCTCAAAAGCAAACCAACGTTTTCATTTCCGCACCATTTTACAGAATAACTAGGCTAGTGGCACCAGCGATAGAGATTTTTTCCTTACATCATTATCATCATCATCATCATGATCTCAGCCAAAAGACGTCCACTGCTGGACAAAGGCCTCCTCCGTCCTTTTTTTCTTTTAATCATTACAAACAGGGGTCAGCAACTGATTTTGTTCTTCAGCAACAATTAAATACAGACCACCTGCTTCTAGGCTATCTTTCAGTAAAATTTCAATGAAATCTAGGTATGTTATTTTTACCCGACTGCGTCAGAAAGAGGGTTAAGTTTTTCGAGTGTATGTATGTATGTATGTATGTATGTATGTATGTATGTATGTGTGTCTGTATGTATGTATGTATGTATGTACGTATGTATGTATGTATGTATGTATGTATGTATGTATGTATGTATGTATGTATGTATGTATGTATGTATGTATGGTATGTCTGTTTCTTTGGCACGCCCCCTACAACCCAAACGGCATTATGGATTTTAACATATGAGGTATCGTTAGATTTGTTTTGTGACATAAAAGAAATAAAAATAAAAACAAAAAAAACATTGGCCGGGTTAGCTATTAGTAGTACTGAACCCCAAAAAACTGTTAGATCGACCACACGATCAAAATTCTTTAAACTAACTACAACGTCTACGGAATTTAAAGGATATGGCCAATTTTTCTATGGACATACGATAGATGTAGTTGATAATTTTCATTTACAGCAATGTTTTATGGTGTTTTGTTTTTGGCAATATTAGCAGATTTTATTCTCATGTTTATTTATGTTAGTAGTAGCAGTCGGGTTTTTTGTTTTATTTTAATAATTTGGTTTTTTGACACGTAATATGTGTCGAACACTGAAATATAATTGATTCGTCAATAATTGTCGCTCTCGATGGTTTTCGGTACCATTCCATCAACAAATGTTCATGTTCATTTTTTTATGTGTCCACTGCTGGGGCACGAGCCTTCCTTATGGATGGATAAGGAGAACGGGCCATAAACCACCACGCGGGCCCAGTACGGATTGGTGATTGTTAACGACTGCTAATGCAGCAGGGACCAACGGCTTTACGTGCCTTTCGAAGCACGGAGGAGCTCGAGATGATACGTTTTTGGTCCATCCGATGACCAGCCTTTGCGAAAGTTGCTTCTAAACACTCGTAGACCGGGCGCGTTTACTACTGCGCTATAGAGGTCCTCTCAACAAGTGTATTCAACAACAACATTCCCCAGTTCTCCCTATCCATCCATAGGGAAGGCTCGTGCCCCAACAGTGGGGACATTATGAGCTAATGATGATGATGATTATTCTCCAGTTTATCAGAGATGTGATATATAATATTTAATTTTACACTTATTTAATTATTAAGTGTTCTTTCGACTGTGTGGGTTTACTACCCACGTCACAGTGACGTAACAACTCTGGCTTGCAGCGTAAATCATAAACTACTTGAAAAATTCAACGAGTCTTCTGTGCCTCGGTAGCTCAGCGGTCAGAGCATTGTATCGGCCTATATATCCAATCCAAATGTCGCGGGTTCGATTCCCATTTGAGCTTCCTGAAACTAGTTGTTTTATTCTGGTAAATTTTTTATCTTAAAAACGTTAAATTATAAACAAGATCTTTGTAATCTTGGAATGCACAGCGTCAATTTACTGGTGCCTTAAATACAATTTACAGCCATCAAAGCAATTGATGGTCCCTTAAAATACCAATACGGTTGGCTATAAAACGAATTTCATGGGTGGGTAATGAATTAACAAAGTCTCCCATTCATTCGTTCCGATCTGAGTGATGACGACAGGAGCGGTCTCAATCAATCTTAATCAGGCGCACGATAATGGGCATAGTTTGTTTTAATTAAGTATTTATTAAAACTTGTGCCCGTTATACGGCAGTTTAAAAATCAGTTCAATGTTTTGTGAGATAGATAGAGAAAGTACTAGGTATTCAGACCGGTACCGGTAAGCTAATAAATCTCTATTTAAATAAAAGTCTCGTGTCACCATGTTAGTTGCTATACTCCTCCGAAACGGCTCGATCGATTTTTATTAAATTTTATATGTCACTAGTGGACCCGGCGGACTTCGTACCGCTTTGACAGTAAAACAAATGTCAAAAAGAAAAAGTCTGTCAAAATTTCAATAAAAAAGTATAAAAAACTACCAAATAGGTTCTATTCCCAACATCAAATCCAAGACAAATATAGAGAAAAGGTATGAATTTCATTCCCGTGGGAATATCGGTATAAAAACTATCTGTATGCCGAATTTCATCCAAATCCATCCATCCGTTGCAGCGTGAAGAAGCAACAAATATACACACACACATACACACAAACTTTCGCATTTATAATATTAATGTGATTGTACTCGTATATTCGGTAAGTCTGACAATCTGAAAAGGGTGGTCCACCCCAAAAATTTTTTTTTACAATTCAATTTTCCAATACAAATTATCCACGATTTGTTTGTTTTGATATCATAGAAACTGTCAAAGTGGTACGAGTCCGCCGAGTCAGCGGTAATATAATAATAATAAAATAATAGAGCTTAATTTATCTCTTACATTTCACTCATCATCAGCTCATTTGATGTCCCCACTTCTGGGGCACCAGCTTTCCCTATGGATGGATAGGGAGAACGGGCTATACACCACCACGCGGGCCCAGTGCGGATTGGTGGTTGTTAACGACTGCTAATGCAGCCGGGACCAACGGCTTTACGTGCCTTCCGAAGCACGGAGAAGCTCGAAATGATAATTTTTTGGTCACCCATCCTCACCTCAGCACTCGCAGACCTGGCGCGTTAACCACTGCGCCATCGAGCTCCTCTGCTACATTTCACTATCAAACAAATTTTGCTACGTAAGTATCTAAGGGCTGAATTTAGTGGTGAAAGGGAGTTCCTGCTGTCTTAGCGATACTTTTACTCCACCTCTTTGATGGCCTTCCTCGTTTCGTTTTGTAACGCGGTTACCAATTAGCGACTACATATTATGTGACCAATTGACCATAATATCACAGCCGGTATATCAAAAGGAGTGAATTCGAGACCCACTTTTGCTTGTTATAAGTTTTCTGAAGGTCGTTTCCTTTGCAGCATGCAGCAGTATGGCACCGGCGGCGCAGCCTCCTCGTACGTTGGCTCCACGCTCTACAACCAGTCGTACGCCGCGTATCCGGCGCCGCACAACACTAATAATAGGTGAGTCCTTACAAGATAAATGATTTTAAAATTTTGCTAGAGAAAAATCAACTTGTCTCAGGAATGTTCAAAATAATTTTTAACGCAAATTTTGTTGCGAACAAATTACAAAAACACAAATGTTGAAAAAATTTCCACGAGCAGGATTTGAACCTGCTCCCTTCTGACATACTGGGTCAGAATAATTTCGGCGGGCTTGTTAGAACCACGATAGCTCAATTAGAAGAGCACCTGACCCGGTATGTCAGAAGGGTGCAGAAGGTTCAAATCCTGCTCGTGGAAATTTTTTCAACATTTGTTTTTTTGTCTCAGGAACTAATTAGTAAAAGGTTTCATACCGTCATCATTTCTCTCGACCCGATCTTTTTTAAACATTGCGTACCGTCCGATAACAAGAAAGCATCCATAGTATTTATTTAATAATTGTGCACTACTTTTTGTTTCGTGGTTTATTCACAAAATGCGATAGCCCGCATTTATTCACAAACAGTGGCCACTTTTGGTGTTAGCGAATGAATACAAAAACAAACCTAAAAGTAGTGCACAATTATTAAATGTGGGTGGGTGTAAGTAAATGTAAATAATGTACTGTCGCATAGAATGAAGCTAAGAGATATTTCTATGGTCTATTTTCTATCACTTTCTTTGATTTATAGATTTGACTTTTTCAATAAGTGCCTTGTTGAATAAAATGATTTGACTTTGACTTTGACTTTGACATGGTTTTACTTACAATATGCTCTTGCCCAGGTCGTCGTGTAAGGCCGCGCCGACGTACCTCAGCGCGTACGGCGTGAGTGGCGTGGGCGGCGTGGGTGGCGTGGGCGGTGTCTCGGGCACCGGGTTCGGCGCGCAGCCCTCGCCCTACGCGTACTCCAGCTACAACGGCGGGCTGGCGCAGTCCTTCCCGGCGCAGCAGGTTTGTTCTCATGTTAAGGGATGATAAGGCCGATAGATGCAATAAGACGGTGGTAGATGGACAGGCTGACTTAAAACAAACTCTACCCCCACTGGCAATCAAAGCCGGGACCATTGGGTCTGACACCGGTACTCTTAACCACTAAAATTGCTGTTACATAACGTACGCTTGCTTGGTACATCTCACTTTGTGGTCAGGCATAAAAAGGTTGATGGACGGATGAGCAGCAGGTTTGTTGGATTCATCATCTCCACCACCAGTTCAATTTTTGTCATCACTGCTTGGGCATGAGCTTTCCTACGGATGGAGACCACAGGGAGAAGGGGTCATAAACCACCAGGTGGGCCCAGTGTGGATTAGTGGTTGTTGTGCTACAAAAACTATGACAAGAAAACCAACATTTTATTAGATTCTATAGAGTCAAATATTATGGATGACGACGAAAATGGGAAAGAAAGTACAAAGATAATACTACTAGGTATAGTTTAAAAACCTTTTTGTTAAGCTTTTACAGAACTACTGTGAACTAGGTACGTCTTAGATTAAATTTTTATGAGTCCAACCCACACTTGACCGCTTTCTATTTTCAATGAAGCCGTTTTAAATTACCAGGATTACAGCAGTTACGCGGCAGGGTACGCGGAACACAACGTGGCTCAGTATGGCGGCTATTACGCAACGCCGAGCTACTCACCTTACGTCAGCTCCCCTAGTAGCAGTGGTAGCGCGGGACACACCTCATACCACTTGGGAGGCGCATTGTCAGGTACAGTAAAAATACTTATAACTTTTTTATTATATAAATAAAATATAATTACAACCAAGGCTGTATAAGTTAGATCCCTTTGTCATTCCATAGAAAGAAGAAAACAAAAAAGAATGACTTGACATTGACATTGACAGCCATTTGTTTGTTGCTTTGTTGATGATGTTTTCTCGTGAATTATTCAATTAAACTTTAACTAAAGTGAAAGGTTATCGACGTGTTTGAATACTGCGCCTACCTAAGTAGTTCCACTAAACATACAAATTGAGTGATTATATTATTTCGTGATGAATAAGGAAAACGAAAACAATTACCAGAACCAACGGAGAAAAGTGGATGATAGTGATTCAGAGCATAACTATGCGACTGATTACAATGATAACTCGGACTATTGGCCGGATTCCGACATCGAAACTAGTACCTATGATTCCTAATTAATATTTATTTGATAACCTTTCGTGCCCGTATTTGTTCTTCTGTGATATAGCATATATAGCATTTAGAAATAAAACAATATTGAACTAAGGTTAAAACTGGTTCATTAATGGTGTTATCTTATTTATGTTAATACAGGCAGATAAAGACATCATCAGTTTTAAACCATGTTTGATTTAACATTAGTTTATGTTTTGAAGGTAGAAATAATGTTTTGGACCATTTTTCACCTTTAAGTAGTTTCTTACACTATCTGCTTCTTTAATATTATTTTTAACAAAATAACAACATAAATACATATTCATAACATATTTCTAAGATATTTAGATTACAAGGACCATCATCGCTTAATCGATTAAGAAACTCTCTGCAAGCATTACCATTTTCTACCACTAACACTAAGGCGGAACATAAGTGACATTGTGTTATATTTAAAATTGCAAATGGATTGATTGACTGTGCTGAGCTTCTGTCGAAGCTATCACTACGAACTAACCTGTCACTAAGGCCACAGCCTATTCTATATACCTCAACTGCTGGAACAAATTTCCGACAAAATTCTTTTATTATAAGGGCAGTTACAAGTTGTAATAGTGTAACAACATCTGAAAAACTCGACTTGTTCTGTACAAGCTGTTTAAAAGTTAAACGTATCTTAAGTGAACAATACTTTAATTAATTGGCATCACTTAATATGTAGCCATTTAGTGGCAAGAAACTACCTTTATGTTTAATATTAATATTTCATTTATATGTGAGTTGAAAGTCTTTATAACTATTTTACTGCTAAACGTGGAAATTTGTTATTAGCATTTGATTGTTTACAGTTTTATATAAGTTAGTTATTTGTCTGTAAATTTCCCTAAAATAAAAAATAAAATAAATAAAATATAACTTTGATATTTTTACTTAGATAAATATTATACCAAAATACATTTAGAGATTTTATCATATTGTAATCTTAATTATTTCTAATCAATGCCAGTTTCTTTTTAGTAGAGCTCTTCCATACTCTCTCCTCAATTTGTCTTGTCATCCAATATTTTCAATAAAGTACAATAGCTCTACCATAGAATATGGTTACTTTAGATATAAGTGTAACATTGATCGCAGCTATAAATCCTTAAGTAGCTGCCAATATGGGTATCCCTAGTGATCTAGGCGTCTCTAGTGCGATTCCCTCCAGAGTCATGCAGTAGAACTACATATGGAACTGTAGAGAACAGGAGCTTTGATCAATGTTACACTTGATTCGAAAGTAGCCCCGTTCTACCGTTTATAAAAATGTTGTTCAATTTTGTATGAATAATATAAAAAATCACTTTTGTATGAATCTAGTCTAAAATAATATGTAATATAAACATGAGTTGTTTCATATGAATACTTTAACTTCAAGTGTGTGAGGAGTTCTATGTTGTTTAAAATTTTCATGGGCAATATAGTTTTAAATTTTCATTGGTTTTCAATGTTATTTCAAGTACACAAAGTTCAATATTCGCTGCCATTGCCTTTGAAAAGGATAACGCCTTAATATCTGGGTTTTTTAACAGTCAACGTGTTAAAGAACTATAATTATGACTATTTTATGTCTGCAGACTCGCCATCGTCCATGCTACCCTCGTTAACTGATACCAGTCCACTGTCACCGATAAAAAGTGAAATACATGCAGCAAGTAGGAGATGCAGAGAGAACTCGGGGTAAGTTCATATAATTAAATAAAACTTATGGACTTCCTTTCTCAAACAATTACTTAAATTACTAACATACTTCTGTCTACTGAATCAAAAGATTGCAATGGGTTTCATTTCAAAACTGACTAGAAAGTGAAAGTGAAACATTGTTGTAATTAGTAGTTTATTAATTTTCTGCAATAAAGATGTTCTTAAGAAGAACTTAACCCAGGGCAAAGTAACTAAACACATAGATAAATAAGGTTTTTCACACCATGATCATAGTGTATATAATTATGGTTTATTAGAGTAATATCAATGGATGCACAAAAAAACTAAAAGTCTTAATATTATCAAGCCTTGGCCCTCCGCCAGATATTGATTGTGATATTTTTATATTTTTGCTTCTCTTTTTTTATAATGTAATGTTATTACAATACAATAGCTATCCATAGAATGAACGGAGTACATCCATAGTGTAAGTTATCACCCTAATATCCCTGGCCCTGCCTGAACACAACAAACATGCACACTAGTTTAGGCTCAAGACACCATACTCGTAGAACAAGGGTACGACGAGCCAGCGCTCGCTTTATACCAGGTACAAACATTTACATGGGCGCTTCTCCCCACAACCCGGTCAACCTGAGTCAAGGCCTTTAGAGACACACTCGTCTGAGGTAATCAGCAAACTAAAAAAAATATATAATAATATAATATCGCCGCTCAAACAATTCGCTAATATGCGCTGCTTTGTTTTGTGAAGTCTAACTTTTGTTAATATACCAACCTTTTTAAAATACTAGTAATTTTATTGTTAATGAATCTAACTTCGAAAATACTTTGTATTTTCTCTTTAAGTGGATATTGTAAAATCTTTAGAGACATAAACGTTTTCAACCGTACGTAATTTAACTGACAACTACATCTTTTCAGTGAGAGTACGGTGAGCAGAACACGCGGGCGCGGGCGTCGGAACACGTCCTCGTCTCCCGCGCAGCACGTGCCCGAGCCGGCCACCGACCGCGTCTTCATCTGGGACCTGGACGAGACCATCATCATCTTCCACTCGCTGCTCACCGGCACATACGCTACCAAGTACAATAAGGTCAGTTTATTATAATGATTTTTGTTTACTTAGTTCCGATACACGCTTTTTTTATTTAAAGAAAAATACATTTGAAATGTTTGTGGGTTCGTGATCACCTACCCGCATTTGGCAAGCATGGTGATTAAGCCATTACCCATCAATTGTAGCGATGACTTGTTCATTGGAACTCATCATTGGATGGAGGCCTTTGCCCAGCAGTGGGACAGTTATAGGCTGTTTACTTGTTTACTACATTTGAAATGAAACTATTTTACGGATCTACTCGAGTTTATTTTATACATTAGTTTGTTTAACCTGACGTTTCGAACCCTTTGCATGGTCCGTGGTCACATGGAGACTGAGGTGTTGGTGGACTCATAAGTTGGTAGCTTGTATACCCTCATTTTAATTTAATCATGTGCGTTCCGTTTCACACAAAAAGAGCTTACAGTATCTTTTGGCCTGGCAGTATGGTGTTGGGGTTGGGATTTAATATTTTGTATGACGGAATCCCAGCCCGGTGGGAACCGCAGTCTCCCTGTGACCACGGACCATGCAAATGATTCGAAACGTCAGGATAAACCTAAAAAAAAACCATTGTATAAAATAAACGAAAGATCTGTAAAAGTAGTTTCATTTCAAAATAAAATTCAAAATAATAAAAATTTTTTTAATGTGTAGTGTTCGCGTTAACTTTAGATAATAATATAAAAATACATTTGTTTTCTCTAAAACTATCTTGGCGCTGCAGCCCCAAGTGAATGAATTTTTTGATGAAGTTCCGCGCTGTAGGTATAATTAGCGAGCCACCTTACGTACGTACGCGTACTTACGCGTACATATGGCGCGCGAGGGTTTAAAACTTCAAGAAATATGACATTTACAAACATAGCCCCACAAAACTATATTAATAGTTTGACTGAGCTTTGGCTAGATACGAGTGGCGTTACTAGCCCGCACGGCGTAGGGAAGCATCCCCTGGGTGGCAGATGAGGGAACAGCCTGGCTATGGGCCCGTTGACTTACGTAGTAAGGTGTTCCTCTAGAATTTCAAGGGTTGCATTCTCACCTGATTGTAATAAGTCAGAAGGAAAGAAATAAGCTCACTTTACCCAGAGTCCTTATTCCCTGGGACGCTACTTAATCATTTAAATTGCTCACTCTCAAAAACTCAAATCTACCTATATTTTTTTTGCCTGGTAGGCTACTCTTGCCGCAAACTCAATCTCAATACAATTCCAATGCGATTAATATGTATCGATATTGGGATAAGTATCGCAATTTCGGAACACTCCATCTCGATAATAATTAGTTCACTCGATTTCCACGCAATTTAATTCCAATGTAGCGCTTTTATCGCTTTTTAGAGTGACATTTGAATTTTTTAGATTTGGGGTTGGAAATTGATTATTGCAATTGTGTTTCAAGAGTAACCCACCTGATATTTAACACTGTTTTATTCTTGTTACAGGATACGCAACAGATAATTCAATTAGGATTTAGGATGGAGGAGATGATATTCAGCTTAGCTGACACACATTTCTTCTTTAATGATGTGGAGGTATACTGCTTTTTACTTTATTTTTTATATTTTATAACACTACTAAACAAACGTATAGTATATATATGGATATAAGTGCTGATAACTCACATTGAGACATTTTAAGTGTAATTTCAAGTAATTCATTACATGAAATAAGCTTAAGGTGCTAACACATTCAAGAAAATGTTTTGAAAGTTAACCTTTTAACGGGCACAGCATGTTCAAATTTTTCGTTGGTTTTCGACCTTATCTCAATTGTATTAAGTTCAAAATATGGTGGCAATATATGCCACTGCCTTATAAAGGGTTAAGCACTTTTTTTAATGACGGTTCTTGAATGTTTGGCCAAATGTTGTAGTTTTATTGTTTTTGAAGTTCTTTGTTATTTACCTTTAATCGACATCAGCACTGCATGGTAGGTTAAGTTTCATAATCATCAATACTTTATAGGGTGCAAATGAAGGATCTTAAATAATCTTAATTATACTTTATACTAAGATTTCACATAAAAACTCTTTTCATTATGGACACTTTTGCATTATAAAAAAAATGTTGCTTTAATAATAAAATTACAATCACTACACAAAAAGACCAAAAACAAAAGATGGTGATATTGCCCTTGAAGAGCGTCATTTGCACTGTAGACATCACTTAACATCTTTTTAAACGATGTTTTATAATAGAGATCAATACAATCTTTTATGTTTAGTTATCATAGGCATAATATATCTTCGTATCTACCCCTCGTTTCAAACGAGTTGAAACATTTCAAAATGTGCTAAAGAGCAAATGGACTGGTGCCATTTAGGCACCAGTGTGTTCAACAGGAACCAGTGGTCATATTTTTTCTTTAATCATTAAATTAGGGATCTGCGACAGATTTTATTCTTTATCAACCATTGAATACATACCACTTCCTAGTTTCGCGTTTTTTTTTTATAAATGGCGTAAAATTTAAATGAAAATCTATGTTATTTTTTGGCGATGAAAACTGTGTCGAACACTGGGTTTCAATTGTCGAACGCGGGTGCCACTGCCCTATCTTGTGACTTGCAAGAAATCTGATATCATAACTTGTTCGTCTTGGCGGGAAAGTGAAGTCATGTCTGCGGTTTTGTTTTATTTTGTAAAATTTATGTTATGTCAAATATTAATATGAAATAATGGTGGATTATTAAGTGTTCGTGAGTGTGCATGAGTGTTGGCAAATGAAACAAAACAGTGCAACGTCACTTTTTAAATTCTCTCAAGAAGTCCGCCCGGGAATTTATCTTTACTGAGATACTCGAGGGGTTGGGGGGTATATCATTTCTCACTTCTCATTTCTATTATCATTTATCATCATCATACAAGAAAGAAATATTGTTTATTTATGTAAGTATTACTTGTGAAAGAAAAATTACACTTTTAGTGGCTCCCAACTTTTCATCGACCATGGACCGTTTCCTATTTTTTTGTTCACATATATTGTACTTAAAAATAAAGTTTAATCTTTATTCAAAACTTAAAAAATTTTTGTACCGTAAGTCCAGTAGTGACAGGTTATCTTCACACACTTCATGGTACCAAAAATACTAATGCCAAACATTCAGCACCTAGTGGTACTCCTCTAGGAACGCCATATACTATTGTTCCACCCTGGGACTTAGGAATTAGCAAATAGATACTGCCATTTTAAAAATTGTTCATTGGATTTAATTATGTTTTGTCCCGCGGACCATTACCGATGCTCTCACCGACCATATGTGGTCAGCGGACCACCAATTGGGAACCACTGGGCTAGATGCTTGTGCAAAGCCATAAAAAAATCATAACTTAATAATATAAACTTATATTTCCGGTTTCGGTTGATAATAATATAACCATATTTCCAGGATTGTGACCAGGAGCACATAGACGCGGTGGCGGCGGACGACAACGGGCAAGACCTCGCGGCGTACAACTTCGCCGCGGACGGGTTCCACGCGGGCGCCGCGCCCAACACGGGCTTATGCGCTCCTGGTGTGCGCGGCGGCGTCGACTGGATGAGGAAGCTCGCCTTCCGCTATAGGAAGATTAAGGACACGTACAATAACTATAGGAATAGGTGAGTTGGTGTTATGATTGCCAAAGTGTTATTTTTCAAAGTACCACTTTGAAAAATATATCTCTAATTGCGTATTTGTTTTATTAGTGAAAATTAAGACATATGAGATATGCTTGATCCTCAAGAGGTTTGGGGAATATCATTTATCTAATAAAATTCAATTGTTGTTCGTTTGAATCGCTAAAACTCGAGAATGGCTAGACCGATTTGGCTAATTTTGATTTTGAAATATTGTTGGAAGTTCAGGGAAGATTTAAACGGTAAGAACCAAATAATAAGTAACGGAAAATACTAAAAACGTCAATTTAATTTTCCAATACAAAATGATTTGTTTGTTTTGTTGTCATGGAAACTGCCAAGCGGTACGAAGTCCGCCGGGTCAGCTAGTAATTCATAATTTTTAATGTGAAATTGGTACCCATATATATTTTATAACAAAAGTTCAATAATTATGTCCCTTACTTGACTCTAGTTAAATGTTCAAACCGTACCAAGCCAATAAAAACAAAATATAATATAATATGTACGAGCACTAATCGTAAAACCTAATTTTGATTGCTTTGCATGCGTTTGCATACGCTGCATTATATGTTATTTGTGTGAAATTGAATAGTGTTATTTTCATCGCCACTCAAACCGGTCGACTTTTATTTACTTATTATACCTACGACCATAGCATAGTCTTTTCGAGCATCTTTTAGTATAGCATTCCAAGTGTAGGATTTACGCCCTACATAATATTTTGTTATTTATTAATAGGATTCTAATGTAATGTGTAATTAAGTCTCTGATGATGAGATTTTTATGAAGTAAACGGTTTAACGCAAACTGCTTAGTATAAGTATCACAGGCACACCTTTAACACGCCTTTTCGACAAAGTTGCATCAGCCGTGGCAACGCACGGTGGTATCTATGGTAGTACCTAAGTATTGGCTTTAAAGACGTTGTTTAAAATGAAATCCGTAAATGGGTAAACTAAATACAAAAACGAAAGCTAACTTGCCCATTCTCGTTGGTCGCAGTGTGGGCGGCCTTCTTGGACCCGCCAAAAGAGAGCAATGGCTACAGCTGCGCGCGGAGCTCGAACAGGCCACCGACAACTGGCTCACGCTGGCTTGCAAATGCCTCAACATGATCAACTCCAGGTGAGCACTCTATACATACTTCTATAGGTATTATAACCTCTTTCATTTGTCATACGAACACGTAGGTAGCAAGATACATAAACGTTCAGTTTAAATATTAGGTTTATTTCTCAGGAGAAAATACATAAATACATACGTATATACATACATACATTCACGCCTGTCTATCATAGGGGTAGGCAATACCACTTTCTGCCACTTGCTATGATTCTTACATACTTCTTACGCTTTAATGAGAAACTCTTAACAAAATACATTAAAATGTTCAAAATAATTTTTAACGCAAATTTTGTTGCGAACAAATTACAAAAACACAAATGTTGAAAAAATTTCCACGAGCAGGATTTGAACCTGCACCCTTCTGACATTCCGGGTCAGGTGCTCTTCCAATTGAGCTATCGTGGTTCTAACCAGCCCGCCGAACATTTGTGTTTTTGTAAAATACATTAAACAGAGCTAGAGCAATGTTTCTATAATATTTCATGTAACAACTTTATTTTTATCATTCTAGCCAGTATCTCTTTACACGTCTAAGGAACCCGATTGTTAAAGAAATCGTCTGTCAAATCATCACAGACATAGACTTCTAAATGGCTTTTGATAAGGTCAATCACAATGTTATTAGTCTTTAAAATAGTTCCGTCATGGCATCTAAGTGTGATCTTGATCAAATTCTTATCTAGCTTTCAACAGTCACGTGTGGACTTGGATACATCTATCGTTGTAATATAATTAATTCCGGGGTGCCCCAGGGTTCAATTTTGGGACCTGCTCCTGAATTAGTTTAAAATTTAAACTTTTCTTTTCCCTTTAGAGAGAACTGTGTGAATGTGTTGGTGACGACGACGCAGCTGGTGCCGGCGCTGGCCAAGGTGTTGCTTTTCGGACTGGGTGGGGTCTTCCCAATAGAAAACATTTACTCGGCAACTAAGACCGGTCAGTATTCTTATTTATTTAGAAAAAACATTCTTCTTCCTTTCCGTTCCCTGTAGTGGGCCTATCTAGTATGTGTTCAATTAGTAACGCCCGCCGTCTGCGCCTCTCCCGATTTTAATAATGACATATGGCCACGGTATCCTAGCGCATAAGTGGTATGGCGCCTGGGCCAGTTTGTCAGAAGGTGTGGATTCAAATCCCACTCAAGAAATATTTAACTACGTCTTTTTCAGAAAACTGACTCACTTCCCGCAGACTACATTATGTTACATAACAAATTGTTATGTTATTAACAATTGATAAAACGATTATTATCATTGAACATTTGCAAAACGTTTAAGTTCTAGACATAAAACCGTCTTCGAGCCAATCGCCAATACTATTTAACTAACTCAATACTTACCCCATTTCAGGTAAAGAAACATGCTTCGAGAAAATAAAGCAGCGATTCGGCGAACGTTGCACGTACGTAGTAATAGGGGACGGTCAAGACGAAGAAGCGGCCGCTAAAGCCAAGAACTACCCTTTCTGGCGCGTGTCCAGCCACTCTGACATCGCGGCATTATACAACGCGCTCGACATGGGCTTCTTATGATTTGCTGCTGCCCTGGTACACGCGATGCGGAAACTTAGAACATTTCTATAGGGAACAATGATTAACTGACCTTTTTTGACCATATATATTTTGCGGTAACCTTTTAAAATTGTATAAGAAAGTCAAGTAGCTTTTTGGATAGCCTTATCCAAAACGCTACTTGACTTTCTTTGCCCATTCTGCTGCCCTAGTACACGCGATGCTGAAATTTAGAACATGTTATAGTAGTAGGACTCACGATGCTAAATGGGGATGGATTTACTCGAGCGTCATATGGGTTGCAAAGCTAGATGATAAAAATAAAAAAAATTTTAGATAATGTATACCTTTTCATCGGTGGAGGGAGCGTCTATAGATTTTCAAAAATGTAAAAAAAAACTGTTCCATGGATGTCCATGAAACAGTTTTTTTTTAGTATGTACTCGAGCACGTCAGATATTCGCCTAATCTGACAATTAAAAAAGATTAAACTTTTCTTAAGCAATTTTTTTATTTGTGAGGTTAACAATTCAGCTGTGCTGGCGTCATGGCAACAGAAACCAGAGTGGGGACGGATTGAGAGAGTAATAATAGAGAAAGAGACTCGCGGAGTGGGCAATATATGGCATCACGCAGCTGCACACATTAAACTTTATCGACGAATTTTTGTTACTTCAGCTTGTGGAAATCGTCAGATTTATTTTTCGTTATCCTTGAAATATTTCCTTCAAAATAAAAAAAAATTTAGTTACGCTCGAGAATGTCTAGATGACTTTTTTTACAAGTTTGTAACCCTCCCACTTTTTTACGTCACTCGAAAATTGACAGATTTGTAGAATATACACTTTTTAGCATGTAATTAACTCACCCTACCTTAATCTGACGCGCTCGAGAATTTCTGATGATCAACTTTTTTTACTCATCTGACCCTTTTTCCTTGATGGGCGGCCATATATATGGGGCTCATATTTGGTGGAGGTACTTAACCGGGTACAAGTTACCCCCTTGTATGTTAATCTGCCGCGCTTTAGTAAATCCCGAAATCCCCGCTTGGGGACAAACGCCGCCTACTATAGGGAAAAATAACTTTTCGGTTACTCTATAATAAAATACTGTGCTAGGCATAGCACTCCCAGTGACAGTAGTCACGTGGTGGGTGACACAAGCCTATCGTACGTACCTGGCGCAGTATTATATTATACTCTGGGTTACTCTATCTATCTTCTACAATTATATAAAAAACAATTGCTGTTCGTTTGTCTCGCTAAAACTCGAGAATGGCTGGACCGATTTGGCTAATTTTGATTTTGAACTATTTGTGGAAGTTCAGGGAAGGTTTAAACGGTGAGAAACATAAATAATAAGTAACGGAAAATACTAAAAGCGACAATTTAATTTTCCAATACAAAATGTTCCACGATTTGTTTGTTTTGTTATCATAGAAACTGTCAAAGTGTTACGAAGTCCGCCGGGTCAGCTATTCTATGATAAATCTTACTTTGCGGTACGAACAAACTATAATTATAAGAGATTTGATATACCTAGGAACAGACTTTAAAGAAAGTCAAGAAGAACAATACTTTCTAGCGCTTACCGCGTGTCCAGCCACTCTGACATCGCGGCATTATACAACACGCTCGACATGGGCTTCTTATGATTTGCTGCGGCCCTGGTACCCGCGATGCTGAAACTTAGAACATTTATTTAAAGAACAATGATTATCTGTCCTATTTTGACAATTCCTTTTTATATTTCGCGGTAACTTTAGATAAACAGACCTCGAGTGGTGGTTTGGATAAGATTGCTTTGCCCATTCTGCTGCCCACTACGCGCGATGCTGAATCTTAGAATATTTTCTATGCCCTTTTTTATCAATCTCTTATTAAGGTTTTATATTAGTCAAGAAGGTCTTAAAATCAAGACAAGAATTCGTTACGAACTTTGTTTCGATAAACTCAAGTGGTGTTTTGGAAAAGGTTACTTTACCTATTCTGCTGCCCTAGTACAACTTAAGAACATTTATATTGAAAACTCTACTACCAAATTTTATTATAAAATGGACTACATAAATTACATGATAGCAGAATCTTCGAGGGTTTAACGGCCTAATAATAAAGTCATCAACATATAAAGTGGATGTATTTAAGAGGTGTTCGAAAGTATCTGAATAATAGTTTCAATCTCATCCAACTTAAGTTAAGGTGCACTTATCATTAAACAAATAGATGACCGTAGTACAACATGTGAAAAACTCTCATGTGTCAAATGAACAATTAATGCGATGTACCACAATTTGCATGGCTCTTTTTTAAGTACACATTTTTTTTAAGAGCCATACTTTAGTTAGTTAACTTATAAAGCTATCGTTTAGTTTAAAAGCTCAAAGTTAGCTCAAAATCTACGAAAAAAAAACCCTACTCATAATTCTTGTAAATATACAAAATATTGTAGATCTATGAGCAGTTTTGTAAGTTCATTCCTACTAGTAAGTTTATATTCTATGTACAGAGTATATTAGGACATTGTATTTATAGATAATTTACAGAGTTGATATTTTTATTTTTTAATATAATATTTTATAAATTATATGTTTAACGGGTTTTAACGTAACCCTGTTAGTATAAATATTCTGGGCATACTTTTTCAAGTACCTACCCGACTTGTTTGCCAAGTTGCACCGTGGTTAAAACCTGTTAAACATTTTAATTGTAATAGACCGCGAAAGGTTTAACAGTGTATAATTTTGTATAAAAAGTATCTATTTATAAAGTTTTTGTCGGTAATGATAAAGCATTTGTTTTTATAAAAACTTACTAATGTCCGTTTTGATATCAATCATTTTTTTCTCCTATGCTTTACAACGAATCTTGAAGCGCTACAAATAAAGTTTATTTTTGCACAACCGCTCAATATGACTGGTCTTTAGTATATTCTATATGATTTTTTTTAAACTTACTACATAGCAACAAATATGATCTTGATATGCAACGCTCAAACAAAACGTAAAGTACTGTATTAGCAAAAAAATATTTATTATGTTTTCCAGATTTTTTTACATAATTATATTGTCTTAAGTCGAAATTAAATCAGGCTGTGTTATCAAAATTATATTTATTTATAATTTTATTCATATCATTCATAAGTAAATATGTAAGTTCACAATTTGGATATTTTCAATGGGAATTACACTTAGACGCAACTTGTAGCTACTTTAAAACAACAAATATAATTTATAAAGTATTTTTATTTGGAAAAAAATACATTATACATTTTTGGGTTAATTATATTATACAAATAGTAAAAATAATTTGTTGCTTTAAGTGTAATTCCACTGCGAAAAAACGTTTATCTATGTAAACTTGTTATCAAAAGATACCATTTTTCATAGAACATAGCAATATTATTTGTAATGATAAATACCTTAGAACAAAAATGTAAATATTAGTTAGCGTTAAAATATAACAGGCTATTCTTATTGAGTCTTAAAAGAAACACGAATTTCGGATCGAAAGTTTATGATTATTCGAGGTGTAAATAAAATTATACTATTTGACAATTTATTTTGTTGTTTTATTGCAAAATATCATCAATTATGTTTACAAGTCCAAATTGATATGTCACGAGTATTCTTATTACCATTTCTTAGGACGGAGTAAGTTCATATGCGGAGGCAGTAGAAGGCAGGCCCGATTAACCATCGGTGCCTTGACAGGGCACTTTGCCACAAAACAAATGCTCCACAGAATGCATCTATCAACAAATAGCTTGTGTAGGGCATGTGGAGAGGAAACGGAGTCAATGCAGCACCCACTGTGTGTGACTGTGACTCTCTGGCTAGGAAAAGAATGGGACTCCTGGGGTTGGCTTGTGGCGGCGCCACCTACCGCATACGCCGCACATTGACATGAAGCAAACACCTTCTCAACTGTGTCAACAGATGGCGCCACAAACGCTTACCAACGACATCGCCATACTACGACGTGAAATAGTATGGGAAACCTGCATCGCGGTAGCGAAGTTTCACCGTCTCCTTCGCTATATATAGCACCTCCAACTAACATCCGTCGGACCTCGGTCCCCGAGCTATACCACCCAGCTCGGAGGAAGATCTTCCCTTTGCCCTTCCTCAATGTGGCATTCCAACCTCTACCACAGGCATCTCTACAGGCTTATCCGAGACCGGAGGACTTCAGGCTCTTCGCTCTTAAGGACGTGGCCAAACTTATGGCATCTATCTTTACAGAGGAAGAAGAGTGAAAGGACGGGGTTGCACAAAAGATCCCGATGGGTCGAAGTGCCACTGCAAGAGGGAAACCTCAGCAGGCTCCACTAAGATAAAATAAGATAAGATATTACCATTCGCGGCGAACTTTATATGTCATTAACAGTGTGACAGGCCTTGTTATAAGTCCGCCTAGCAAGCTACCTGACGTCATATAACGCGCCATAATAACAATTGTAGTAGCATTTAATCTGTGAGACTTTGATTGGACTTGACAGTCGCATATGATGTGTAACATTTGACATCTCACCTTAGTAATAAGAAATTTTAACATTATATTCTGAAAAAATGGGTCAGATATTACATCATTTTATAACTATAAAATAGACTTCTTGGCGGGAAAGTGAAAATCATGTCTGCGGTTTTGTTTTATTTTCTAAAATTTGTGCTATATCGAATATTAATGTGAAATAATGGTGGATTATTAACCGTTAAGTGTTCGTGAGTGTGCATGAGTGTTGGCAAATGAAACAAAACAGTGCAACGTCACTTTTCAAATTCTCTCAATTAGTCCGCCCGAGGACTTAGTAAAGCCCCACATCTTTACTGAGATACTCGAGGGGTTGGGGCGTATATCATTTCTCACTTCTCATTTCTATTATCATTCATTCATCATCATCATACAGGAGAGAAATATTATTTATTTATGTATTACTAAGAAAAAATACACTTTTCATTGGCTAAATGCTTGTGCAAAGCCATATATATAAAAAAAACTTTAAAATAAATGCAGTAAATACTCATTAGAGGACTTCTTGGCGGGAAAGTGAAGAGTCATGTCTGCGGTTTTGTTTTATTTTCTAAAATTTGTGTTATGTCGAATATTAATGTGAAGTAATGGTGGATTATTAACAGTTAAGTGTTCGTGAGTGTGCATGATTGTTGGCAAATGAAACAAAACAGTGCAACGTCACTTTTCAAATTCTCTCAAGAAGTCCGCCCGAGGACTTAGTAAAGCTCCACATCTTTACTAAGATACTCGAGGGGTTGGGGGGTATATCATTTCTCACTTCTCATTTCTATTATCATTCATCATCATCATACAAGATGGAAATATTGTTTATTTATTTATAACTTGTAAGAAAAATTACTTTGACACTGGCTAAATGTGCTAACCGCACGAAGCCATCAACTAAAGGAAAAAAAAAAAAAAAAAATACTCATTAGAAGACATTTGACATATCAAAATGACCTTTGATCTTAGACCAATGGTCTAAATGCTCTTTTGATAGTCAAATGACACACTTAGAATATGACACAATATGTCACATAGTATAGTATACATTTATGGTAATAATAATATGTCATGTTCATCGATTTTAAATTTACAAATGCCCATGCCACATGCATCATAGTCAAACTCGTTTTTATATATGTTTAACGATTAAACACAAACAACCAAATTATTTTTGTATTCCGACACAAAGTATTTATGTGTTTACGTGGTGTTTACTTTATATTTCAATTGATAATTACGAAATACTTAATATACAACGATATTGATGTTATTTTCCCGTAGACACTAAGATATTACAATAATAGATATCCCTTTTTACCTTATTCTTAACACCTATAACTCAGAACGGACAAACATTTCAATAAAGCTGTCATAGCAAATGTTGTTCCAGTTAAAAATACCTATCCAACGATATATATACCACCAGCCACCATACATTTTTGCCCATTTTCCTTTCTCTTATAGGTACGATAAAGTCGTCGGGAGGCGCTGCTTCAATGCCATACTAATTCTCGTTTTCGTTAACGTGATCGAAAGTCAAACGAAACTTACACTAGGCACCCTGAAGTTAATAAAAAAACAATAATTACAAAAAAAAAACTCAATGCAAACCACTCATTTGTATATAATTGATGGAAGAGTTCAATTGAATTTCTTGTAAGATGGCTCTTTAGCCTGTGAACGTGCTCCTCACTTTCCCGCCAAGAAGCAATAAGGTGAGGAGTGACATTTAGTTGCTTAGCAACGGAACAACAAACAATGAATTCGAATTATTGATATTCCCCTACAGTTATCAGGAGTTTACGTGTCAATATTAACAGTGAAATAATTAAAATTTTTGACAATGAAGACCATGGTGAATACTATATTATTCGACATCTCGAAGAACGAGTTGTTCAAGATCAATGAGAATTACAAAATGCTACATCGGAAGCTGAAAACGACTTGGAAGGTTATGATGTAAGTACTTAATTAGTTTACCACATTATCCTTCCTTATGTTAGTGGCATCAATGTTCGAGAGGATCCAGTGATCGACACCTGTTCCTTTCATCGTCATCTCAGCTAAAAGACGTCCAATGCTAAACAAACGCTTCCGCCAAGGCTCACCACAATTATTAAAAACCGGCCAAGTGCGTCGGGCCACGCGCAGTGAAGGGTTCCGTAGCCCATCTCAATAATGCGGACTCTGAGAAGAGGGCTTTTATGAACATTTATTTAACGATGGCTCATATACTTAATGTAGATACTACCGGTTTCACACACCTGACAACGTTATTTAAGTAGTTCCCAATGAGGAATTTGTACTGCGCCAAGTACATTTTATAAGTTGGTCGACTGTTACTCGTAAACTTGTAAAGCCTACTAGCTGTGATAGTTTTCCTTTTAACTTCGTTATATATACAACTACCGTAAATTTTTTCACGTATCCAAAAACAACTATTTGGCTGGCAGGGGGGGGGGACCTTGACTCTAACAAAATTTTGCACTATATAGCTTATTAGTTCACAAACGGATGCCTCAATCAAAAAACTGTTTCCACAAACCCGCAATATTTTTGAAATTGATATCCAACGACACCCCACACTATGGGGTAGACAAGAAAAAAATTACATCCCCACTTTGTGTGTAGGGAAGGTAACCTAAAAAAAAGAATTTTTCAAAATTTTACTTCACCACTTTGTCGGCGTGATTAACTTGTATATCCATGCCAAATTACAGCTTTCTAGTACTAAGAGTCTATGGGCTAGGCTGGGGACGGACAGACAGATAGACAGACATGGCGAAACTATAAGGGTTCCTTTGTTGACCACGGAACCCTAAAAATGGGGTTAGCAACAGTCGACTCAGTAGTCGATTTTGGCAATTTTTTTTTATAATTAGCACGATTAATGATTCCATTTCACCGGATGTTGAGGGAAAATGGAGTCCAGAGGCGAAGACAACTGGTGCAGCGTGAATAAAACAACAACAACAACAACAATTGAATACAGACCACCTATTTCTTAGCTTCCATCTAATAAAATTTTATAGTAATCCTACTAATATTATAAACGCGAAAGTTTGTAAGTATGGATGGATGTTTGTTACTCTTTCACGTAAAAACTATTGAATGGATTTGGATAAAATTCGGCATACAGATTGTTTATAACCTGGATTAACACATAGGAAAGTTTTTATCCCGATATTCCCACGGGAATGAATGGAAACTGTCAAAGTGGATGTTTGTTACTCTTTCACGTAAAAACTACTGAATGGATTTGGTTGAAATTCGGCATACATATAGTTTATAACCTGAATTAACACATAGGATAGTTTTTATCCCGATATCCCACGGGAATGAATGGAAACTGTCAAAGTGGTACGAAGTCCGCCGGGTCCACTAGTTCTATATATTTTTTTACGATGAAAATTGGTGTCGATCATTGGGCTTACTGTGTCGAACACTGGTCCCACTACGATTGTTAATAATGCTAGAATAATAATAATTATTATTGTTATCTTTATTTATTTTTTCTCATATAAATTTACATTTTTAAATATTTTCTAAACACAAAATAAATAAAACATTTAAAAATATAAAAATCTAGGGGTCTGCCGGCATCGGGGCCAGGGTTCAAGCTACCGGTGGTTAGGGCTCCAGAGACAGGAACCTCCTCACAATGCGTGCCGTATCGAGGAGAACTGCCTTCTGAATCAGGCCCTTGATCCAGCCGCCTAACGAGAGCCTCATTAGATGTTGATCGAGGCTCTTGGCCATCAGGCCGTTGGCCGTAACAACAATCGGTACGATGACAGCCGAATCCACACTCCACATGTCGACAACCTCGTGTGCTAAGTCGAGATATTTGGTTTGATTTCTTTTTTTAATTATTATTATGAAATATTTATGTTTAAATAATTTTAATCTTTTTCCATCCATTATCACTACCTATGTTAGTTTTAAAATCTATACTATTATTAATATTATAAAGCTGAAGAGGTTGTTAACGCGCTAATCTCGGGAACTACTGGTTCGAATTGAAAAAATATCTTTGTGTTGAATAGTCCATTTAATGAGGAAAGCTATAGGCTATATTACATCATGCTATAACTAATAACAGTGGAGCAGCAATGAAAAATGTTGCGAAAAGGGGAAAATATTTTCTAACTGGTGGTACTCTAGGATTAGGTTTTATAATGTTTTATTGTTTTTATATAAAAAAAATTTGTAAAAATCTAGTTTCTAGAAAGGAGCTAATAATATATAATTATAGTATCATAAAAAATACTCTATTCGTTTTACTATTTCAGTAACAGAGATGAGCTATCTGAAAACATTCTGCAAGACGTAAAGATCCTTGTGGTATCAGGGCCGCAGAACGCGTTCACAGATGACGAGCTCGCCAGCATGAAGGCTATGGTCGAGAGAGGGGACTCGGTACTAGTGATCATGACAGATGGCGGGGAGGAGATGATGAATACCAACATCAACTTCTTCTTGGAGGAGTATGGTATCGTTGTTAATAACGGTATGTCACTAATTACTATCTGAAAAAAGCTAGTTAAGTAATTTTGCAATGTCGCGTTTTTGGATGGGTCACCATATTAAAATAACTCGGGCTTCTCCATGCTTTGGAAGGCACGCTATTGATCTCGGTTGTAGTTGTAAGTTATAAGTCGTCAAAAACTGTCAAACTTAAAAAAAATCCCCTTCATCCTATAATCCTATAAACTTACACCACCGAGGCGTTATACTTAACTTAAAGCAAGATAAATAATGACAATAGTAGTAATAATAAATTTATTTTTCAACAACATAGCATAAATAGTCTACAACAGTTATATAAAAATATGCATATTTAGTCCATTTAAAAGGTACCTATGTGCCATTTTATAAAAACAAATTACTTAAATGACAATAAACAATATCTAAAAAGGAGGAACAAAAATAACATGACTGTTCCTAGATTTCCAACCATTTGAAATTCAAACGGTTTCAATGATCTTGTGTACCATGTCTTGCCCCAGACTGCGTGGTGCGCGCCAAGTACCACAAGTTCTACCACCCCAAGGAGTGCCACATCTCCAACGGCATCCTGAACCGCGCCGTGCTGAAGAGCATCATGAAGATGCCCAATTACACCAGCGAATCGGACGACTACCTGTATGTAATTATATTTGTAATTTATATAAAAATATTTATAACACTCATTTATAAACAGATTATAAAAGCTTGGAATAGATATTATAATTTCATGTTTTGTTAACGCCATGTTTACTTAATTTCATGTTAAAGTAAAAGAGAGACAACACGGAATAACAATTCGAAGCTTACTCTGTTTATAAGTTATAAGTAGGTAAGAAAACTTCCGTCGTTTACTTAATTCACCTGCGTTAATGCACCCAGGTGAATTAAATATTCTATTTGTAATCTTAATTCACCTAGTTACATTTTCGCAACAAAATTTGCGTTAAAATTATATAAAACAAAACAAAAACATTTTATAAATAGCTTGCCTATTTCTTAACTGATCTTTAGTATTTGTAAAAATACTATGATCGGATGTTAACGACGGTAGTTGTTGACATTGAATGGGCGCCTTTGGCTTTCAAAGTAAAAAAAAAAAAGTAAATAGTGTTAAATAATTTCGGCGGGCTGGTTAGAACCACGATAGCTCAATTGGGAGAGCACCTGACCCGGTATGTCAGAAGGGTGCAGGTTCAATAACTGCTCGTGGAAATTGTTTAAACATTTGAATTAAGTAAACTTTAAAAATAAAAAAATAACTTGCACCTACATATAATTTATACAAAATGTAACTTGCAATAAGAAAAATAAAAAATGTTGTATTTTGTATTGTATTTTGTAAACGACGGGAGAAAACTAGACAACGAACAATCGTACATAAATCTATATAATACAAAGTGAGCATCGAATGGGGAGCTCGATGGCGCAGTGGTTAACGCGCCCGGTCTGCGAGTGCTGAGGTTAAGCAACTTTCGCAAAGGCCGGTCATCGGATGGGTGACCAAAAATGTATCATCTCGAGCTCCTCCGTGCTTCGGAAGGCACGTTAAGCCGTTGGTCCCGGCTGCATTAGCAGTCGTTAACAACCACCAATCCGCAATGGGCCCGCGTGGTGGTTTATGGCCCATTCTCCCTATCCATCCATAGAGAAGGAAGTGCCCCAGCAGTGGGGACATAAATGAGCTGATGATAAGCATCGAATAGGTAGGGCCGTCGATGTTGAAGTCAAACTGTATTTAAAAAAATAATTACTGAGAGCTAACTCACTTACCGAGTGCCTAGTGTGAATTTTGTTTGGGTACTGTCCGTATTCATCCCCATCTCTTCCCGTGGGTGTCGTAGAAGGCGACTATGGGACTATTCCAGAGGATGGGCAGCAGCGTCTCTCTGTGATTATTCACACCTTACTGCGATCGCCAACCCGCCTGCCAAGCGTGGCGATTATGGCAAATTCCCCTCAAGATGATTTATCCTTGAGGGAGGCCTTTGTCCAGCAGTGGACGTCTTTTTGGCTGATATGACGATGACTGTCCGTATTCATTCGATTATGTTTACGAAAACGAATATTTGTAGATTTTCCCAAATTATAACTCTTCTCGTATGTCGCCGGGAGGCGCTGCTTAAATGCCATACTAATTTACGTTTTCGTTAAGAGCGTTTACGTCTATATGGACGTAAATGATATCATTGGGCGATCTTGTCGTCAAAATAGTTTGTTGAAAACATTTAAATTTATGGATATTTTGGAATTTATAACAAGATAATTAAATAAAATAAATAAATTGAACAGAGGTTTTCATAATTTAACTTTCCACGTCAATTTCGAAGCTTAAAAATGTGTTTAAATTACTAAAAAATCTAAGAACAAAAAATTTATTTCAATTTTAAAGATCCTCAGCAAAATAGTTTGTTGAAAACATTTTTCGATTTTGGTTACTACGAGTACTTAACAAAAACTATAAAAATACAAACATTGTGAATTTTTAAAGAAACTATAGGTGATAAAATGATTGTTTTCTCTAATATACTTACTATATTTATAAGATAAAAGCTTTTTACTATAGAAAAAAGTGTTCTTGCTTTTTACTAAATTAGCTCTATAATTTTTCTATGAATAGCGTATGAAACTCGCACTTGGCACCCAGAACCGGGATTCGAACTCGGTAACGTCTCTTTTGAATCACGGCGACACATTTGCTATGCTATAAGCTTTAGCGTTTTGTTTTTTATTTTATTCTAGTGTTTTTTGTTTTTATTAACTGGATCTTTTTTATGATAGGCACATGCATATCTATCTTTCTAGCGAGGAGCCAGCAACCCCCAACTTCGTGTACCCTTACGGCGCAACGCTGACAGTGAAGAAGCCTGCTGCCGCCATTTTGTCGACCAGTGACGTGTGCTATCCTGTCAAGAGGCCAGTCGCTGCTATGTACACCTCTGAGAAGACCGGAGGTGAGACAATTTTATAGCGAATTCTTCATAATTATGATATAGTGCGATGCAAACTTCTTGCTGCTGTAAAGTGAGGCGCAAATTCCGTCGCGATAACAAAATGTAGGTGATAACCAATCCGCAAGTAGTGCGCGTACTTACGTTTGCATCTAACTTCACAGCCGTCAAGAAGTTTGCATCGCGATATAACCTTTTTTAGAGAGATATAACCTTTTTTAGAGAGATATAACCTTTTTTTGGGGACATTAACAGTTTTTTGTAGAAACTCTTCAGTGAAGACTAAGGAGTGCAATCCAGTTTTATAGCTAAATATATCTATGCCATCGTTTTATACGAAACCATTGAAACGGCAGGCCGTGAAGGACTCATCGATATGTAGTTATATATTTTTTGCTTAATTTTAGCTACAATGCAACGCAGAAGACGACAATTATAAACTTGGCTTTGTCTTTGAGGGTGAAAATATGAAGTTTTCTGCAAAGAGTAGAATAAATACCGTCTTTTGGTATCGTATACCTAAGCCGATCTCAGGACTTCCATTATTATTCTATCCTAAGAGGTCCGGCACAGAGGTATACAATCAAATATTTCAACTTTTTTTGTTTGTTCACAGGAAAGCTCTTCGTGATTGGCTCAGGCCACTTCTTCGCGGACCAGTACCTGGAGAGCGAGTGCAACGACCTGATCAGGGAGCTGGTGTTCAACCACCTCGGCGGCGCAACCGACCTGCACCTTAACGCTGTGGACATCGAGGACCCTGATGTAAGAACATGGTCTGGAATAAACCTTACTAGGATTAAGAGCCCTTCGGAATTGGGTAGGAAGGCGGCTGGAGCGAAAGTCGCCGCATAACATATTCGTGAATTAACTTAATTAATTTACTTTTTTTATTTATTTTATTTATTTATTTATTTAATTTTGAAATAGGCACCATTTAGACTTCAATTGTTATATTGACTTGCTTAGCTTTAGCATTAAGTAACTAAATTGTGAAGGATTTTTTTTTATAATTTCTTCTTGTATAAAAAAGCGCTGAAATAATGCCGTCGCGGGCAAACAATAAATTCTCTCAAAAAAAAATCAGAACATACTTGGATACGTGGAATTCTTAATGACGTAGACTATTTGACCAAAAAAATGAAAGGATTTACATGATATGACTATGGTCCTTGACTTATGATATTATGATATTATTGATTGACAGTTACGACTTTAAACAGTTGTTTACACAATAACGATAGAAATGGGAGGAAAGGGAAGGAATATACCCAGCTCAAACCTGGGACCGCTCTGACTCAATATAAATAAAACTTCGTTGAAAAATCTTCATCTTTGATATATCGAAATGTATGAAGGCTTTCATTCTTTCTCGTCCTCATTCGTGGGCCACAGTTACTTTGATTTATCTACTGCATTTGGAATTCTGGATAATAATAATATATAATAATAATAATAAATGTTTCCCACACTCACACCAATTAATGGTTAACTAGACAACGGATAAACATACTTAGTATACTTAAATACATACTTATTATACATAGGAAACACCCAGACCCGAAACAATATAGAAAAACAGGTATTTCTAAATTGATCCGACGGGGATCGAACCCGGGACTTCAGAGATAGCGACACCATGAAAACCGGTGTGCAAGCCACTCGACCAAGGAGGTCGTCATATCGGGTATGATCGAGGTTAAGTGTGCGTCTACCACTGTACTGGCCCAGGTGAATGAGTACCGCACGCTGGGCGACGTGCTGTGGCTCGGAACGGTGCCGCTGCCCGCGCCGGCCACCGCGCCGCCGCCGCGCCTCACGCCGCTGCACCCGCACGCACTCTTCACCTGGAAGCTGTTCTCACTCAACCTGGCGCAGCGTAAGTACATTAGAAATGGGTTGACGCAAATTCCCCTTGCTAAGTTTCTTGTAGGTTTCTCTCAGTACAAGTTCAGGTGGCATAATGACATTTATAAGAGCTAATTTGTAGCCTAAACTAAATGAATGATTTTACATAAGCAAGTGCTCATTCTGTGAGAAGTAGGTACACCAAATGTGAAATGCATTTTATTTATCGTATGCGCTTTCAATTCCGATCCGAACGCCTCGGAAATTTTAAAGGAATCGAGGATACGAGTTAACCGCCTCTGTGGTCTAGTGGTTTAGACCCAGAGGCCCCGGGTTCGATTCCCAGCGGGAGGTACATCTTTGTGTACTCGGTTTGGTTGGTGGTAGGACTTGTTTGTCCGCCTGGCTAGCTACCACCATCTTATCTAAATATGTCGCCATAACATCAATGTTTGTAGCATTGTTGTGTTCCGGCAGCTAGAGATAAGATAGCCAGTGCCTCACTAGTTGATGAGGATCCCGGGTGAAGTGCGCTTCAACCAAATGGCCTTATCATCACTTAACATCAGGTGAGATCAAGGCACTGTGCTTACCCGTAAATATATTTTTTTTAAAACGCTTTTGTGATGCCATCTGCTCTGGAAACCCTTTGAGGAAGTTCGATGTACTACTACGGCTCGAGGAACCTTAATTTCTCAGTACCCTTAAAAGGGAGCTGTAAAATTGAGGGCAATCTCAAAAAATCGTAAAAAAACACAAATCGGCTACTTAGTTTCTTTGTAGAAACACCTTACGTTACGAACCGTGGTGGGTTATGGGTAACTATTAACTAATCTGTGGTTATGGCCTAAACTCCCCACGTGCTTTGGGAAGGTCTGACCCCAGCAGTGGAATGTTTATAGTTGGTAATAGCTCAGCATAGCTAATATCAGAAGTATATTATAATGTCACTCCTATTTGTTTTAGTGCCCGAAGTACTAGGACTGTATGAGGCGCTAGGAGTTAAACACGAGCCGCTGCGCCTCATAGCGCCGCAATTCGAAACGCCGTTTCCGCCTTTACAACTTGCCGTAAGTACCTAGATGCACCACAGACTAAGTAATAGTTCCAGGAGCTCGATGGCGCAGTGGTTAACGCGCCCGGTCTGCGAGTGCTGAGGTTAAGCAACTTTCGCAAAGGCCGGTCATCGGATGGGTGACCAAAAATGTATCATCTCGAGCTCCTCCGTGCTTCGGAAGGCACGTTAAGCCGTTGGTCCAGGCTGCCTTTGCAGTCGTTAACAACCACCAATCCGCACTGGGCCCGCGTAGTGGTTTATGGCCCGTTCTCCCTATCCATACAAAGGGAAGGCTCGTGCCCCAGCAGTGGGGACATAAATGAGCTGATGATGTTGAAGTAATAGTTCTTATGCCTTACCAAAACAGTAGACGTATGAGAAGTTAGAAATTAAAAAGTTCTTTATCAAAATCTCTAGGGACGTCTTTTAGTTTTTTGTTCCTGGCTAACAACAGAGTTATAGTAGATTAAATGTTTTCGTAAAACCGTTACTACTCATGGACATCACCGTGTAACTGCCACTGCTGGCCATATGATAGGGCATTTTCCAATTATTTGACGCTGTAAGGGAGAAAAGATATGCCCTTGCTAAGTTTCTTGCCGGTTCTTCTCACAACAAGGTCTCCCGCCCTGTGTAGACTTATGAACCAAAGACATTTATGGTGTCATTCATTATAGCTTTTTGTAGCCTAAACTAAAATTTGATCAAAGACCTCCCCCAAGGATTCACATAGCTACATATAAGGTTGGGGAAAAAGTCTTTTCGCATATAGTATGTATGAACTTGTAATAAAATCTCTTTGGCTATACTATTTGTATCTGGCTGGTTCATCATTAAAAGTTTAAATTTTAAAGAAGATAATTCCAAATTCAAAATAGGAAAATGTGTGATTTTCATTTGTTATTCTTACTGTCAAGAGTGAATCTAATGAAGAAATTCGATACATTTTAAAATTTTACTACAAAAAAGGTAAAAAGGTAACGAAAAATATTTGCGATGTTTATGGACCAAGTGCAATGTCTGTGAGAGTAGCACAAATTTGGTTTAAGCGTTTTCAATCCGGAAATTTTGATGTCAAAGATGCACATCGCTCTGGTCGCCCTATTACAGATAAAATGGATGCCATTTTTGCCAAAAAGTGGAGCAAGATCGGCATATCGGAACTGGGAACTGACCACAAAACAGTTTTGGCGCATTTGAAAAAAAACTGGGTACACAAAAAAGCTCGATATTTGGGCACCTCACGAGCTCACTGAAAGAAACCTAATGAACCGTGTACTCATTTGTGATTCTTTATTACGAAGCAATGAAACCGAACCATTTTTGAAGAAGCTGATAACTGGTGATGAAAAGTGGATCACGTACGACAAGAACGTGCGAAAAAGGTCGTGGTCAAAGGCCGGTCAGGCTTCACAGACTGTGGCGAAACCCGGGTTAACTCGCAACAAGGTGATGCTGTGTGTGTGGTGGGATTGGAAGGGCATTATTCATTATGAGCTGTTACCACCAGGCAGGACCATCGATCCTGAACTCTACTGCAAACAACTGATGAGATTAAAGCAAGAAGTTGGAAAAAAGCGACCGGAATTAATCAACAGAAGGGGTGTGGTTTTTCATCATGATAACGCTAGACCTCCCACATCTTTAGCCTCTCAGCAAAAATTAAGAGAGTGGCTGGGAGGTGTTAATGCATCCGCCGTATAGTCCTGACCTTGCACCTTCAGATTTCCACCTGTTTCGGTCTCTTCAGATTTCTTTAGGCAGTGTCAGGTTAACATCACGAGAGGACTGCCAAAACCACTTGTCGCGGTATTTTGGTCAGAAGCCCCAAAAATTCTAAAGCAATGGGATCATGTCCCTACCTACAAGATGGCAAAAAGTTATCGAACAAAATGGCACCTACATACTTTAGTTAAATGTAAATAAATTATATTAAAAAATGTTTTGAATTTTCTTAAGAAATGCGAAGAAACTTTTTCCCCAACCTATTATATCTCCCAGGTGTTCCCCCCCACTTTCCGGGAGCTGCCCCCTCCCCCCCTGGAGCTGTTCGACCTGGACGAAGCCTTCAGCTCGGAGAAGGCGCAGCTGGCGCGTCTCGCTAACAAGTGCCTGCAACCACACGCTAACAGGATGGGACAAGGTTCGATTCCAGCTTTGCTACTCACTATTTGCAGTTGCATTTCGCCGGCAATGAGCAAGAAAGATCTTTCATCAAGGGTTAAATACCTATACAAATACTTATAAATGTCTGTAAAGTATCATTGAAACCAAGTCACAGCTACAATTGATGGGTAAAGGCTTATTAATCACTATAATACTCTTGCAAGCGTATATTATGTATAAGGCCATGGTCAAACCAATACTTACTTAATTCTATAATTAGAATTCTATAATTAGAAAGTTTAATGACTTTCTAAATATCTTTAGCTAAATACACCCCCATTTTATATTATCCCAATAAAACATTTAGATTTAAAAAAATTAAATTTATATTTAAAAAAAACAAGATTTTTCAGGAGACGGTCGCCAGGTAGAGTCCGAACTAGAATACTTCGTGCGCGAGTGCGGGCGTGTGGTACGCCTGTCTCGCGCGCTACCCGCCGACGAGGCGCCCTCCGCGAAGGCCATACTACACCAGCTAGCGGTGCAACTGGCCACTTACAAGAAGATAGCGCCAAAAGACTGATGGAGATAAAACGGGACTTTGAATTTAGAAGTATTTGTTTTTTTGTAAATGTCAGTTTGATAACAAAGAGTTTGCCCCGTGAAGGCCATACTGCACCAGTTGGCGGTGCAACTGACCACCTACAAGAAGAAGCGCCGTGTAAAATGAAGCCGGAGGACTTCTTGGCGGGAAAGTGAAGAGTCATGTCTGCGGTTTTGTTTTATTTTCTAAAATTTGTGTTATGTCGAATATTAATGTGAAATAATGGTGGATTATTAACCGTTAAGTGTTCGTGAGTGTGCATTAGTGTTGGCAAATGAAACAAAACAGTGCAACGTCACTTTTCAAATTCTCTCAAGAAGTCCGCCCGAGGACTTAGTAAAGCCCCACATCTTTACTGAGATACTCGAGGGGTTAGGTGGTATATCATTTCTCATTTCTATTATCATTCATCATCATCATCCATCATACAGAAAAGAAATATTGTTTATTTATGTATTACTTGTTAGAAAAATTACTTTGACACTGGCTAAATGTGCTAATCGCACGAAGCCATCAACAAAATGAAAAAAAAAAAAAAAAAAATGAGGCCGGAATGAAAACGTTGGTTTGTTTTTGAGATGTTTATTGTAGGGATAAGTAAAGACCGCGGACTTTCGCCCGCCCCTTTTATATGCATAACCCCAACAGCGCCCTCTGGCCATATAGTTGAACCAGTATTACTAAAATAAAATGTATTTGCGAATTTGCTGCATAGATATGCGCGTGAAAGCGCATCTGTTTCAATTGCAAGCCGTTTAGCCGCGATTCGGCTAGATGGCGCTGTTTTACACGCCGAAAGACTGATGAAGGGAAACGGGAATTTGAATGTAGAAGCTTTTTTTTTCATAAATGTGAATTTAATACCAAAGAGTTTGTCACACGCGCAACAAAAGGAGGCCATACTGCACTAGCAGTGCGTTGCAACTGGTCACTTGTAAAGAAGATAGGACGGAAAGACTGAGAAAGATAAAACGTGAATTTAAACTTAGAAGTTTTTGATTTTTTTTGTAATGATCAGTTTAATGTGAAAGAGTTTGTAACACACGCGTGGTCCTATGAAGGAAAGGCGGGAGGTATTTAGTCTTTATCTCAATTACTAGTCTATAGAGTACAGACATACAAATGATATAATTTTCATCGTAGTTTTTATACTTTTTCAGATTTTTGTATTTAAAAATTTCTTGAACACATTATATTATTCGAACTATTGTTATCGAGCTGGAGTAATTTTCTATTATGTACCGTGTAAATAACAGAATCAAAGAAGTCTAGTAACTAAGGAGATTTGTAAATAAACCTTGATTACATGTTAAAGTACAATGATAATTTACATAGTGTGTTTTACTTTTTTTAAAACCTCTTTTTCAAGACTAGGATTTTACATACATACATACTCTAACAAAAAGGAGGAAATGGAGCATCGAACTCATGCATATTGAGTATTACTCGCCATTAGTGACTTGCCGCCGCATTTAACACAAACAAAGTAAGGTTCCGAGGTCGGATAGATAACATAGATAATAAATACAGTGTAAACCTTATCTAAGACTTTATTGATTAATATAGAGACATTTGGAAAATACTTTTTTTTTATTAATTTATTATTAATAATTACTTATTTTATAATTTTTTCTCTTTCGAGGAGCTCGATGGCGCAGTGGTTAACGCGCCCGGTCTGCAATTGCTGAGGTTAAGCAACTTTCGCAAAGGCCAGTCATCGGATGGGTGACCAAAAATGTATCATCTCGAGCTCCTCCTACTGTGCTTCGGAAGGCACGTAAATCCGTTGGTCCCGGCTGCATTAGCTGTCGTTGACCACGAATCCGCACTGGGCCCGCGTGGTGGTTTATGGCCCATTCTCCGTATCCATCCCTGAAGGCTCGCACCCCAGCAGTGGGGACATAAAAATGAGCCGGGGATGATGATGATGATGTTTTTCTCCATGTCATCATGACTAATGAAATGTATTCTTTTTTATATAATTACGTCCGAATTTGCGGGCAAAACCTTATGTTATTTTGTATGTAAAGTAATTTGTAAAATCGATCGCAGAAAAAAAGCAAGTTATAATAATACAATTTTAATTAGGTATATTACATCACTCTGTTGAGTTAGTGTTTGTAGCAATGTTTGTAGCATTGTTGTGTTTCGGCAACAGATATAGCCAGTGCCTCAGTGGGTCCATATTGACTCGCCTAAAGTTTTATACTCAAAATTGTTATTCCTACCGATTTGTAATCCGAATGATCACTCTTCCTAAAATTTTTCTTCCTAAAGTTTTTATTCATACAATACACTCATGTTGCCGAAAATTGTAATTAATAATATCACTAATGTAAATAGGGTCAAGTGTTGTTCCCGTGGACGGGTGGGTGTACTTTTGGACACTGTTAATTTCAAACTAAATATTCTAGAAGAAGAAAAAATGTGAACGCATCCATAAAGTTTTTTTGAATGTTGGTATCACTGACTAGCCACCATTGTTATATTTGACATGTGTTAGGTGTTGCCGGCAATCGAAGTTTTTTGACGTTAAAAGTAAGTTTTTTTGTATAGATCTGTGTTATTTTGTTTCTAAACTACTTATATTTTGTTAATGATTGTAAAGGAGTAACGAGCATTGTTGTTCATCATTGTAATTAATGTGTTTAAAAAATCGTTATTCAGTGTTTGAAAAAAAAATCAGTGATGTATTTAATTTCAGTTTCTAAATTTGTACCTTTGGACATTAAATAGTATGTACCTAAGGACTGTCTTTATTGCTTACAATGTTTGCAAAATTAAAAAAAAATGTATTTTAAAAATCAAGACCATATGCTTAAGGCGAAGGGTAAGGCACACTAGCGCCGCTAATGGATTTAATTTGATAACTGCTAAACTGGATTTTTTTTCAAACATTGCGGACCTTCCGACACTACGCAAACATTACTATTTAAAAACTATTATTATTAAACTAATATTTAAAAAACTATTATTTAAAAATTGTGCACTAAGTACTTTAAAATCAATCAAAGAATACCGAGACAATTTTGATTCTGATGACGAAATTGATGGCTTAGTTTGTGTTTCTTGTTTAGGTACCGTAACAAATGATAGCGATAGCGACGTCTCAGCTATTTTTTTATTTGAAGAATACTGTAAATCCAATAAAAAAAACTGTTGAAATTACATATAGTTATAAGTTCACATTTCGAGGTCTATGCTATGTTATTTTGTATTAAGTTAAGAACTATATCTATCATCTGTGTACAATACTGTCCACAGGTACAACATATTATGTTGTACCTGTGGACAAAAAGAGCGTTTTAAAAAAACAGTTAATATCATTATAACTATTTTTGTTACCAAACTTTTATGAGTGAGTACAGAAGGCTGGTTAATCTGTTAGTATAAAATAAAAGGTTCAAATAATAAACATTTAAAAAAAATCAAGATAATAAATGTTTTATTTCAAATGCTGGGAATTGTCCATAGGTAAAACACTTGACCCTATAACATATAAATATATTTAAACTCCTACTGTTGTTTTTATAAGTTCATAACGCTTTTATCCCTAAACATAATTTCCATTGTAAAGTGATGTATATTAATGTGAGAAACGCCCTAAAATCGCTGCCGCAGCACGCTCGCTCGGCTTGTACGCTGTGTGTAGTATCTAACCCGCTCGTCGCTTCGCTCCTCGCTAACCTAAGCAAAGGCATTTCGATAAAAGTGGCTTGATTTTCAAAGTCCGCGGCCACTTATGGAACTTGCACCAGCCGTTAGTATATAATAAAATAAAACATTTTTCTTATATAACATTTTTGGCTAAAGCGTATCGGAACTGAGATATTTGATATAAAAGAAAATAAAAAATATTCCCGTATTAATTGTTTGTTTTATCTACATTTCAGTATAACTACGGTTTCAAATGTTATAATTGTTATATCAGAGCTCAATGTTTTTAAGAACCCTGCAATTTATTTGCTTCGGGGCTCTCACTCATACCGCCTCGACCATAGCACGCCGTTCGTTTACCTGTGCTTAGGCAAGGATGGCGAAACGCGGGCGGTGCGCGACGCTAATGCTCGACTTATGTCATGGCATTGTTTGACACTCACCTCTTGGCTTTTGCGTTATGCCTTAAGAAATTAAAATAGCCGGAGAACTCTTAAATGCATTTGGTGTTCCGTTGACCGACCATTACCTCGTTATTGTGATTTTAAACCAAATAAGATTAAGAAAAGGTCAGCACAACCGTATTAGTGATTACGTTACTTCAAAAAATATAAATAGAAGACGGGTTTATTTTGAACTGATAGATGCCGCAGTTCCTGGTATGGATGAGTTTCCAGTGTAAAGTGCTGACGACCTAATTGTATATGCGATGGGAACATAACAGGTACAGCAGGCTTGCAGTTATTATGGTAAGCATTTAAAAAACGGCTCTTAATTGATTGAGGTATATAAGGATCCTAACATAGAAGATTTCATTAATGAAAACCTCGACTACATTAATCTTTGGCTCTTGAGAGGAAGAATTCAATCACGACATGTATCAAGTCGCACATACTATGTCAAAATTTTAATAGAAAGACGGCTCCTAGGTCGGGAGGCCATTTTAGGGCATTACTGTTCATGTATTGTGGGGAAACGAACATTAGGTTATTGTTCCCATGTTATGTCCATAATATTGTATTTGGGATACAGAAGATACCAACCCAATTTGTCTCCTCCAGCACATTTTCTAGACTTAATAATCCGGCACGACATAGAAAATGAAGCTAATAAAATCGACGATCCTCATTAGGCTGGTTCAATGTTATTTATTGTGTAATGCAAGCAATTAATTATTGTCCAATAAATCTATTAAATAAAAAATGCATTATTATTTCATTTATCCTCAAATTCATATTTATAGAAAGGTACTACTGTGGGTTACAATAATATGGTATCTATCAACTTCTTCATTTCCAAGCTATATGATGCAACAATAGTTAACCACTACATCTAGAATCAGAAATATGTATAAATTAGTTACATTTATACAACAAAATAATATAAAAGTAAATAATTACTGCAGATATGTATAAAAAAATGAAAAATAAGGTTTCAAACAACACAGATATTATGTATTCATAGCATCACTTTGACCTCGCATATCTCGGCTTCGATATTTTAGGTCAAAAATCTTTTTGCAGCCATTTAACTCAGTCGATGTACCATTATCTAGAACAATTATTTCAGTGGCCGCTAAAAAAATTAAATCAAGTCAACCTCCATACAAATTTACCCAAACCCCTTTATTTTAAAGTTGCTTCAAATAAAAAAGATATGACTTTGAATAATAGTATAAAAGACGGTTATGTTGAAAATATAGGAAAACAAATAATAATAGTATAATAGATGTTTATTGCTACTGACATTATGAAGTTGAATGATTCGGAATAATGAACATTAGAAACAGAGTAGTTAGGAATTGTGATTGTTAGGATGGAAAATGTAAGGAAGAACATTTTCGGAGTTCCAATTATCGGAGTTGAAAATTTAGGTGAACATGGCGCACCCGAGCCTCAGTAGTCGAGGTTGCAGGGTGAAGTGCGCTTCCACCTACAGCCTTATCATCACTTAACATCAGGTGAGATAAAGGCCGAGTGCTTGCCCGTGTGATAAAAAAAGAAGTGTTTGTAAATGTAATACAGCAACAAGAGACGTATAAAGTCAAGGTTGCAAAAATTCAATTATATTTGCAACTTATCGAAACTTATCGCTCAATTGAAAGGACGCCATCACATAAAACATAAAAACAAGTTTTATAGTCGCGTTGCATGCTGCCACATCCCGCTCTGTGCGTAAAGCAATGAAGGCTTTACCGTTTTTTTTGTTTATTGTATTTTTGCATGATGTGATAAGCGAAGAGGATGGCTCTAGGCAGAGCAGCCTGCTTAATGTTTTTCCAAAGAAGGCAAGGTCGATGAAGGATATGCAAATACTGATATCAAGAAGGTTTATGAATTCGAAGCCTTTGTCGCCAAAGAGTCCACTGCCGCTAAATCTTAATGGTTACACAGTGTTTCCATCCATAGGATTATTATTCGAAAATCAGAAACATGACATCCCTAACAGTCCTTACTTCACAGTGGATCACCAAGACCACGTCAAACCTAGAGAGAAGAGAGTTCTGTCCGACTACGCCATAACTTCGCTCAGAAAGAAGCGTGAGACATCGATGGAGCAAAAAAGAGTTAAAGGAAAAGTTAGTGATAAAATGTCTAAAAAAAGAGATCCATTAAAGAAAGGTTTAACCAAAAGACAGTCCAAAGCAATGAGACAGCGAGAAGGTCCCATAAGAACGACGAAAACGAATGTCCAGCAAACGAGGGCCCGTGCGATAGCGCGATCAATCAATTCGAAATTCAACAAAAAACGCGAAGCCAAGCAATCGAGAAACGGAAAGAGATTGAGAAGCCACACGAAGAAATCGAAGAAGTCAAGGGTGCAGCGTAGTAATCACAACATGACGAAAGTGACGATGAAGCGTTTTAAAGGTTTGTTGTCTTAAATAAAGATTGGGACACGATTTGCTTCAGTTTATTTATCCCTACCCCTCTTTCCTGTAGCCAACGACACAAGGCGGTTGATTGCAGCAAAAGACGCCATGATCGAAGACTTCCCTTACGTGGTGTCGATCCAGAAGGACGGGGAGCATTGGTGTGCTGGTGCCTTGCTGAATCCCCGTATGGTGATAACCACGGCCAATTGTTTGTGGAAGTGAGTATGGCAGAAATGTTGGTTTAATATTTAATATTTATACCTTTATCACTGTACTGTTGCGGATGAAATTTGTTTCGTCATCATCATCATAATCATGACCAGCTATTTTTATGACCCCACTGCTGGGGCAAGAACCTTGCATGGACAGATAGGGAGAGCTGGTTCTTACGGCTTTACGTGCCTTCTGCAGCACGAAGGAGCTCGAGATGATACATTTTTGGCCACCCATCCGAAACCGGCCTTTGCGAAAGCTGCTTAACTTTAGCAATCGCAGATCGGGTGCGTCAACCATAGAGCTACTCTCATTATAGCCTAAATACATTTTAAAATAGAAGCCAATTTTCTTGGTTTTTATATGATCCTATTGAAATCTTACGCAGAAAAATATTTCTCAGTTTGTCCAAGGAAAATGACAATACATACATGTAACCAAAGAGAATTTAACACTACGTTTACATGTAACTGTGTACAATATAGTTCTTAAATATTAAATAGGTAGTATCGACAGTTTATCCATTTCGGACGATTGTCTTGTGAATACTTTCAAACAGTTTTTGAAGATGTTACCTTCCAACTTGTTTAACTCTAGCGCCAACGTTTTATATATTTTAATTACACTATTATAGGCTATGGTAATCTAATCTAGGTTACCGTCATACCCCGAAGAGTTGCTAAGCTCAAGTGGCCGTGGGCAGGGCATATCGCTCGCAGGGTTGATGGCCGCTGGGGCGGAACAGTTCTCGAGTTGCGACCGCGTACCGGAAAGCGCAGTGCGGGCAGGCCTCCAACAAAGTGAACCGACGATCTGGTAAAGGTCGCGAAAAGCCGCTGGATGCGAGCAGCACAAAACCGGTCGTAGTGGAGATCCTTAGAGGAGGCCTTTGTCCATCAGTGGACGTATTTTGGCTGAGATGATTATAGACTAACTTGTGGAACATTAATAATAAAAATTTTATTTAAAAAAACCGATGGGATACAGATCGAATCGTATGAGCCGGCTTTTGGTGCGCGTGGGGTCCCGGCACGCGGAGCGCGGAGGCTACCTGGTCGGCATCCAGGACGTCATGAAACACCCGGCCTGGAGCATCCGCCAGAACCCGGACAACGACGTGGCGCTGCTGTACCTGGACAGGAAGATTAAGTAACACCTTCTTGGTTAAACTAACTTCATAATTATGAATAAGTTTTTGTCACCAAAATCATAATTATAGATAAGTTTTTGTCACCAAAATCATAATTATGGTTAAGTTTTTGTCACCAAATCATAATTATGGATAAGTTTTTGTCATCAAATCATAAATTTTAGAATTTCATTGTAATTTTACTGGATCACCGCTAGGAAGCAGGTGGACTATATTCAACTGTTGCTCAAGTCAAAAATCAGTTGCTGACCCCTACTGTTGATAACATGTATATATTTTATATAATTCAACGTAAATCTGATTGCGAACTAATTACAATTTGGAGAAGTGTTAAAAAAAATTGGTCCATCCAAAGGTTGTCTGGAAGAGATCACTCTTAGTAATATGACCGCCCTTTGTACGTGTACTTTTTATGTAATTTTTGTCAGAATATCTTTTGGTGAACATTAAAGTGTATCTTACCTTAACATTAAAGTGTCTCTACAAATTCTTATCTCATCATAAAAATCCATGAACGGGATTCGAACTTGCACCCTCTGACAAACCGGGTTAGGTGCATTACCAAGTATGCTATCGTGGCTCTGTCCAATCCGCCAAAAATCTACACTATCTGCACTATCTACTCTTGCTCTGTACCAAAGGAGCCTTATTCAATGACAATAACCACGTGATCAACAACCGAACTTAATATTTTTACATTAATAGCTGACCCGGCGGCGGCGGACTTCGTACCGCTTTGACAGTTTCCATCATTGAGTTAAATATATATCAATGGTTTCCATAACAACAAAACAAACAAATCATTTTGTATTGGAAAATAAAATTGTCGTTTTTAGTATTTTAGTTATTTTTTATTATTATAGCCTATGTTTCTCAGCGCTAATGTAGCATTCTAATGGTGAAAGAATTTTTTTAATCGGTCCATTCGTTTTTGAGTTTATTCGTTGCAAACATACATACATACATACATACATACATACATACATACATACATACATACATACATACATACATACATACATACATACATACATACATACATACATACATACATACATACATACATACATACATACATACATACATACATACATACATACATACATACATACATACATACATACATACATACATACATACATACATACATACATACATACATACATACATACATACAAGGCACCTAGATATGTTTTTCTCCTTTACACTTACAGAGTAAGAGTAGAGTGTTGATCTTAATATTGTTACCGACTTTGACTTTGAACTATTTTTTATGAACCAGGTTTTCACATAAAATACACGGCGTGGATCTACCAAACCGAATCATGATGCCGCCCTTCGAAGACGCCTGGATCACCAGTTGGGGAGCGGAAAGGGTAAGTTTCAGCACATCCCTAAAAAGATCAATTTCAATATTGAAAAGTGCTCTTTATTTTTATTATTATTGAACTTTTGCATTCACAATGCTATTTAAATAGAATAGAATAGAAAATAATAAAATTATTATTGTACACATTAAAAAAAACACATAGTTAATCTCATTCTTCGCAACATGTTCACGTTGGGTTTGCCACAAGTCAGGCTCGTCCTAGTGTGGAAACCGCTGGCAACTTTATTCTTTTGGCATGTATTCTTCTTTTCTTGTAAACCCGTTATCTATGTTACTTACTTGTCAAAAAATTTTGTAAGTTTCAATGTTAATAAAGATTATTTCAATTTCTTTTTCTATGGAACCGGAAAAATGCCTTTATCTGCAGACCTGGCAGGCGGATCAACACTGTTGCCCAATCTTTAGATTTAGATATTTTCAATGCGAGTGTCCAATCAGTGAGGAAATCTCTCGGTGATCGTTTCTTCGAAGTTGCTTGATTAATATTATTATAGTAATTTAGTGTTAGTTATTAGTTATAATTTTTTTTTTGTGTGTGCATTAATTAGTAATTATGGTTAGCTACTCTAAAAAGCAATAAGCTGTTTGTTGTCAATTTTCTGTTTTACACTACCTTTATCAGTGCGAATCTTTTAGTAGCTCTTAAGTTCTATTGTAAGTTCTATTTCATTAATATTAAGCTGATGATTTGCCGAATAAAATAAAATAAAAATAAAATAAAATTTAAATATAAATTGGAGTCGTACAAAGGGCGGCCTTATCACTAAAAGCCAGGCAACCTACTGATGGAAGGGATAGATACCAAATAAGATGGAGGCGTTGAAAAAAAAGTGTTCAGTAATAATATATCACATAAACACAAATATACATATAACACATACATATAAACAGTACCTAGGTGACCGAGCTTTACTCGTTATTTTTTTTGTTTCCTAAAAATGAAACGATTCGATTTTTCGCCCCAGAAACCCCCTGCATACTAAATTTCATGAAAATCGTTGAAGCCGTTTCCGAGATTCAGACAGGGTTACTGGAAACTCGACAACTTCGTTGCGGGAGGTGATAGGCGGCCTAAAATGTGACAAATTTAACCCCATATGTATGGCCGAAAACTAATAGTTTTCGAGATAATTTAAATTTTTGTGTTTTTTAAAAATGCCCAAGTTTTAGCACTTAACTTCAAATTAAAAAAAAGCCTCATTAATGCATGGATTAATTTTAATTTAAATTTGTAGCTGACATCCTAACACAGCTGAGGTAGCACTAAAACATGTCAAAATACTAAACATTTTGAAATCACAACTAAAACTTTAAAATAAATTAATATTTTTTTTACATTTCTTTTCATAAAGTGTTGCCTAGCTCAAAAAAATACTATGCGGCTAGTCGTACAAATTATTAACAAAACTTCCTCAACTAATAACGTATCCAAAAAGGTATAAAAGTCAACATTAACTTTAACTAAAAATTTAAATAAATAAAACGTTTAACGTTTAACCTACTTAACTAGCTAACTTTAGCTAACGGCACCAAATATAACGATACAAAACGTAATGAAAATAATGAACATAAGTAGCTACCTAGATTGCCATAAATTAACCTACTTTTAACCTTTATTATTGAGTGCTGAGGTTAAGCAACTTTCGCAAAGGCCGGTCATCGGATGGGTGACAAAAAATGTTTCATCTCGAGATCCTTCGTGCTTCGGAAGGCACGTAAAGCCGTTGGTCCCGGCTGCATTAGCAGTCGTTAGTAACAACCACCAATCCGCACTTTGCCCGCGTGGTGGTTAATGGCCCGTTCTCCCTATCCATCCATAGGGAAGGCTCGTGCCCCAGCAGTGGGGACATAAAATGAGCTGATGATGACTAACTCTCTCGGTATTTGTTAAAAACCAGTGTCACAAAAACGGTCTTTAACAGGACCCTAGTCCGGTTAATGATAGAGCATATGATACTTTACATCCTCGAAAACGAAGTAGCGGACAGCAGCTATTGTGTAAATAAAAATCTGTTTTGTATAGCGCGACGGCGTGTTCGACAAGAAAGCTATGGTGCTGCAGGCGTACCACACGCGGGTGATGGACCGCAACAAGTGCAACAACATCACGCAGAGGTTCGGGGTCATCGTCACCGAGAACTTCATCTGCCTGTCGCAGAACGGGAGGCAGGCGCCCTGCACGGTGATTAATATGACCTTCTCATTATGAACATTGAGCTGATGAAGAAGCTTTACCATTTCACCCAGCACTTCATGGTCATAGTCACAGAGAACTTTATCAGCCTCTCGCAAAACACCAGCTGCTTGGTAACGTCCCATTGTAGGCTATGATTTTCTCACATGAACATTGAGGTGATAGAACGTTACCGTTCCACTCAGCACTTTGGGGTCATTGTCACGAAGAACATCTGCCTCTCGCAGAACGGGAGGCAGGCGCCCTGCACGGTAGGACATCATCAGTCTGTATCAGACAAGCGAAGTGTCACCAGTGTTATAGGAACCAGAGATCAACACTATTTTCTTTAATAACTAGAAATAGGGATTGCCGACTAATTTGCGACCTACTTCGTATTTGTCATTCCGTAAAATGTCAATTATTGACAACAATTCAATAGTGCCTTACAAATAAACAAAGAATAGAGTCCGAATACTTATTCCGTGTTTTGTCTCTTTTACTCTAATTTGAAATGATGTTTACATGACTGGAACAAAACACGGAATAACTATTCAGATCTTATTCTTTGTTTATTTGTAAGGCACTTAAAGTTTCGAGCATTAGACATAAAATCAGTAGCAACATTTTCGCTGAAATTGTCATAATTTTTTTGTAATTTTATTTACAAAATGTTTGAGACACCCAATCCTAAAGTGTGACAGTCATCAAACCATTCAGAATAGTTTTTTAGAACAATGTTTTGTGCCTGTTTTAATTGTATTTGTCATGATTTCATAAAATATAATTAAAATTAAGTAGGTACCTTACAACAAATGTTACAGCGAGACACGGGAGCGCCAGCTGTGAGCGATGGGGTGGTGTGGGGTCTCGCATCCTGGGGAATTCGAAAACTGTAAGTTTCATATTTTTTCTGACATTTTTATTGTGGCAAGCAAATCTAAAGACTTCTTGGCGGGAAAATTAAGAGTAACTTTGTTTTATTTTCTAACTGTTCGTCGAATATTCATGTAAAATAATGGTGGATTGTTAACCGTTAACTGTTTGTGAAAATGCTTGGCAGATGAAACAAATCAGTGCAATGTCACTTTTCAAATTCTCATTCATCAAGTAGACTGCGTGCGTGAGGTGAGATATCATTTAGTTAACATTTCTATATCAGTCATCATTATCATCTTCAATTTATTATAATTAAGTAAATATTATACAATAACTTTGACACCAAATAAATATGCGCACTGATTTGAGAAAGTAAAAGTAGACAGCTACTGCTGGGTAAAGCCCTCCATCATTGAAATCAAGTCATCACTAAAATTGATGGGTGTAGGCTTAATCACCACGCTTGCCAAATGCGGGTTGGTGGTGAACACAAACCCGGGCCATGCATGGTAAAATACGAAACACATTTTGCCCGCCCTGGGAATTAAACCCGGGACATTTGGGTAGGTATCAGGCCGAGCGCAAGCCTCTTGGCCACCGAGGCGATTTAAGAAAGTAATATCAAAATATTGTCTAAAGTTCAGCGAACATTACACATTAAAATGAAACACTAGGATCTATCTAATCGCGCTTATTTAACTTATTTGTTATACTGATGATGCTTTCAACCCTTTGCAGGGTCAAATGTTGTCGCATCTCAAGTTACGAATGCTGTTTATTTATTATAGTGTTCAGAACTACCAGGATGTCAAAAGTATGTAAGAGGTCACAACTTTCTGCAAAATAAAATTTATACACAGCGCGGGTAGTTCTTGTAAGCAAGGTTGAGAGTAAAACACATACACATTTGATGTGTGGGGGTGTGTGTGTGTGTGTGTGTGTTACCATTACCAGTGTTCGATGCGATCTCTTGTGTAGTTATGCTATCTTGGTAGATATATAAATTACAAGGAAGTAAAAAGAAAGTAAAATAAAGTAAAGTAAAATGTGGAGAGAGACGTGAGAGGGGGAAAAGGACTACTTATGCCCTGCAATGGGCGAAAGTGGATTGTTGATAAATAAATGAACTACAGCTGGTTAGCCGGCATGCATGGATGGGTCTGTGGGTTCAGTGAAACGATTTTAAGCACTGTTACCACAGTATATATTAGCTTATAAATATATACTACTCAAAACAAAATAAGGGCCACGAGGTATTTTTTCATTTTGGTGTAAATTATTAAACATTTACATATTGAAAGTAGTAAAATATTGAGTATACAAACTCTTTGATACCTAAACTTTTTAATATTGTAGTATTCATCTAATGCTGGCAACAATTTTAAATAAAATTTGATTTAAAATTATTTTTGAAAATTTTGATTGCATTTTCTTTGACGTTTTGCTTTCCTTAGCTTCTTGGTTTATTAGAAATTATCAGAGTTCATTGATATCTCGAGTCAGAAACGTCTTTTGCAATATGCCACAAGCACGCAGGCGTCATATGGACTCGCTGACAGCAACCAGAGCCGTTACAATGATTGAAGAAGGTCATTCGCAGCGATCTGTGGGTTTGCAATTGGGATTTTCTCGAAGAGCTATTCAAAATCTATGGAATCTTATATCTTATATATTAATATTCAATCTCTATAAATTTGCCGTGTCCGAAAAGGGCGACTAAGTTTTTAAGTTCCTTCATAAATGTACAACATGTTATACACTTAGTTAGCAATAAAGAATTTGATTTGATTTGATTTGAATCGTTTCCAAGAGACCGGCAGTGTTAGAAGAAGACCTGGTTCGGGCAGAGTTCGCATTACAACAGCTCAAGAGGATCGTTACATTCGATTAAGTGCGCGCCGAGATCGCACAACGACGGCCCGCAAGCTGCAAAATCGTTTACGGCTCACAACGGGTACTCGTGTCAGTGACCAAACTATTCGTAATCGATTGCATGAAGACCAGCAGGCATCAAGAAGGCGAGTTGTCCGTATTCCATTAATCAGAAATCATCGTGCAAATCGTTTAAGATTTTCCCGTCAACATTTGGACTGGGACATAAACCAATGGGGCATGGTGCTCTTCACAGACGAATGCAAAGTTAAATTTTTTAACGACGATCGGCGTATAAGAGTATGGAGAAGACGCGGCGAGAGATTTTCAGAAGCCTGCATCCATGAAGTCGATCGTTTTGGTGGTCCAAATGTAATGATTTGGGGCGGGATAAGCTTACACGGCAAAACTGAGCTCGCTATTTTAAATGAGGGTACTGTTACTGCTCAGCGGTATATTGAGGAAGTCGTCAGACCACATGTGATCCCATTTGCCCAGCGAGCGGGTCCTGGATTCATCTTGATGCAAGACAATGCTCGTGCACACACGGCTCAAGCGACTCGGTTTGTACTGGAAGCGTCTCAAATTCAAGTCTTGCCGTGGCCGGCGAACAGTCCGGACTTAAATCCAATAGAGCACATGTGGGATCAGTTGAAACGAAGAGTTAGAGACGGTGATCAGGAAATCCACAACCAACAGCAACTCATCAACGCTGTTAAAAGAGCCTGGGAAGAGATTCCAATGGAAAATGTTAGGCATTTGATTGAGAGCATGCACTCCAGGCTTCAGGAGTGCGTAACGAAACGAGGGGGGCATACCCGTTACTAAAAGATGAGCATGGAGTATTTTCTTTTGTTTTCAGTAACTTTACATTGTTTTTATTTTTAACCTTAAATGTGTTTTTTCTTTCAAAAGCAAATAAACTTTTTAATCATTATTATTGGAATAAATTTATTGGTCTACACGGTAAAAACAACATTAGTTTTCGTTATGGAGACAAAAAAATTAATATTGGTTTTATTATTTTCATGGTACAGACAAAATACCTCGTGGCCCTTATTTTGTTTTGAGTAGTATATATACTGTGCTGTTACTGTGTCATGTAATTCGTAAACTGCGGTACAATTCGTACAATGGCTTTTGCACTGAACAATATTGACTCGGAACGTATGCTATGAGAGCACGGCGCGGGCAGAGCGCGTATCGTCTACCTCTAAGAATGCTTCGCGTGCTGACTATGGGTCGGCGCGCCGCAGCAGACGGACTCGCTGGCGCCGAACTTCGAGAACTCCTATACTAGCAGAAAGCAGAAGCGGCAAGAAGCGCCTCGCTTTTGCCCTTTTAAATAATTAGTAACATTATTCATAAAATAAACTTATACTACATATATTTTTAAATTTAATGACATAAGAATTAACAAATAAAATTGGTTGATATAAATATTTTTTATCTTAAACTAGAAAACAGTCGTCTTGTACAGATTTATTTGTTGATGGAGAAAATACTTTTTAAAATTACGTAACTGTTTACGATGCTTTTACTGAAAAGCTACCACGAAAAGCAGACGAACTGTGTCTGGGGCGAGTGAGTCTCGGAGACAATTTTATTCAATCTTAATACAATTTTTTTTACATTTTAGATGTGGCACTGAACGTTTCCCGGCAATGTTTTCCTATCTCGCCTCACAGACGAATATGGACTTTATTTCCAACGCCACTCGGTTCCTGATGTCCGACGAAAGACACTATCCGTATCTGGATAGATACCCCACAGTCACACATGTGGATGTTACCTTTACAGCGGATCCACTGTTTGAATTAGAAGAATGAAATGATAATTGTGTAAAAGGTACCGTGAAAATATAAATAAAATTAGATGCATAAGAAATGGCAATGTGTCATTTAGTTATTTATCCCTCTTCCTCTTTATAATATTCCTTGATTGATGATGTGCTTGGATTTTGAGACAAGTTAACTTCGATTATCAAGGGGAAAGAAAATGAAAAATGGAATATTGATCAAATTGGAAAAAAAATCGTAGGCTAAAGGTAGATTTTCCATTTTTCTTTTTTCGAAACTTATGCGAAAGTACCAGGACAGCATAGACAATAAGGAGATGTCTTTCACGTTGGTGCTTTCCTCGCAGTAAATTACGCAAACCGCAACAATTTTCATTTTATTATTTTGACAGATCGTGATATGTCAGCTGTTTATGTCATCTACTTACCTTTGATGTACATTCGGTATCTATTGAAATACATACTATTCGTAATGTAAAGTTAGAGTGATGTTTATTTAAATACAACTCACAGGAAAATCATCGACTTAAATATATCGATAGTAGTCCCATCCCTTCAAATCGGTTACAAATCGAAAAAAAATTACAAGCGTATTTTGTGTATGGATAAGCTGGGCTTGTGTGTATTTTAAATGTGTTTGTAAAAGTTAACTTGTGTTATAAAACTTTATATGTGTGCAAGCATAGTGACACAACTCAATATTGTATTCGTGTGCTTCCGTTTCCTTGTGATAGTGTCTTTCCCCCCACTAGAAGTAGCAGAAAATTTTGTTTGAAATTTTAAGCGTATGCCTCCTCCAGTTATAAATGCTCTAAGCATGTGACACCTATGATATCCTGGTAGTTCTGAAAATAATGTGACTTTGTACTTTAGTGGTTAATTCAAATTGCGCGTTTAATATTCATTCACCAGCTCATTTTATGTCCCCACTGCTGGGGCACGAGCCTTTCCTATGAATGAATAGGGAGAACGGGCCATAAACCACGGATTGGTGGTTGTTAACGACTGCTAATGCAGTCGGGAGTTCCCGACTCGGGGCCAACGGCTTTATGTGCCATTGGAAGCACGGAAGAACTCGAGATGAGGAATTTTAGGTCATCCATCCGATTACTGGCCTTTGCGAAAGTGGCTTAACCATAGCAATCGCAGAACGGGCGCGTTAACCACTGCGTTATCATGGTCCTTATTGCGTTCTTTATATTATCGTTGATAAGAACTTCCATAATATAACATGCAATGAAATAGACATTTGCTTGACGCTATTGTACTATTATTTATTTATTGTGTTGACGCGCCACAAACCGCTCTCATAAGTTAAACTGGAGGCTGATTTTAAAATCACCTTGGGTAGTATTGAAATTAAAATTGACAAAAAATAGGTGAGTGGTAAGTATATAGTGGTACGCACCAGTGTTTGACAGGAACCGATATTTTTGTCCTTTAACTATTAGAGATAGGAGTCAGCCACTGGTTTTATTCATTATCAACTATTGAACACCACCTGCTTCATACATGTCATTCCCTAATGTTTTAATGAAATTTATAATTCAATGCAAATTAATGAATTTTGTACTCTAACTATCTATGGAACTTTTTGTCTGTTAATAAATTATTTTTTATTTTATTTATTTATTTAATAAACATAATATGTATAATTTTTTGGCGACCAAAACTGTGTCGAACACGAACTACTTGTTGAATAAAACAAGATAATCTGTATATGAGCATATTTAATATTTTCTTTTTCAAAATTGTAAAACTCACATTTTGAAATTGCAAAATTATAACTAAATTCTCATATCGTTAATAGTAACAATCGCTTTTTGTAATTTTTACTCCATTTTTGTTATTCTCTCGAACTAATAATAATTGTAAACCATTTATACATCTCTAATAATAATATATTTAATGTCTAACAAATTCATTTTCTCAACGTTTTACCACCATTTTCGTTTTTTTATCGTTATCCCAACATCAACTTTCACATATTTCTAATCAACTTTTTATAATAATCTAAACATACTTTATACATATTTTCCATTTACAATGACTACAGCATTTTCTATCGCACCGATGATGTTCTTTAGAAAAATATTGGAATGACTTTTTAGACAAAACTAAGCTTAACTTATATTAAAAAAAATATTTCGTACAAATACAAAAGAAAATCATATAATTATTATCAGCAATTCCACATAGGTACATACACAAATCAATTCGTTTCTTTGGCAATTTTAATATTCAAAAGTGAATTTACAATTTTATTTTTAAAACTGGCGAGAAGCATTTTATCTATTGAAAAAATTGGCAAACTGTAAATACTATCGTACTTTTCATTTGCAGTCTTCAAAATTATTGCACCATTGTAGAAAGGCCCTTACGTACATCCCTTGACCACGATTGGCCGAAACGTACACACAATCGAACTCTGCATTGCTACTGGCCAAATTTTCGAGTCAGGTCCCATCCACAATAGTTCAATTCAATGAAGCAATAAAATTAGAAGCAACATAATAAGCGTTTATGTTATTTAATTATTCTATTTAAATAGGTTTATTGTTAAAATTATCGATCGAAAACTATTGTAGTTACATAAATCGGAAACATCGACTAACACTGGCCCAGATCAAAACATACTAACTCTAAGTTAACTTGTTAACATAATAAAACAGTGATTGTAACATTACGAGGTATATGTATTGTAATTTCGCACAAACAACATATAAGCCACCAATAGAAACTTTAAAAAACTGATTCAACTATTACAGAGAATTGAACCTTATTTTGTACACGGTAAAGCAGTAACACTAATTACACTTAACTATATAGTACTTGGCCATAAAATCTATGGTAACAAATAGATTTACTTAAATGAACTTGAAATGTTAACTTTACTGAGCAAAGTAAAAGGTATAAAGTGAACAGTTTGAGGAAAATAACTTTAAAAACAATACATTCAATTCTAATCTAACATGTTGAAAATTAAAAGTGTTTTTTTAGGGTAAAAGATAAAATAGAAATATATTATTAATCATATAAGTACAACGAATGCACTATTCATATAGTACAAATCAACAAATAAATTCGTGCTTCTTATATCTAAAATGCCACTTTAGAACCTAGTATTAGATTCTTTAACGTGTAAGAGAAACAGTATAATTCTTACATCAATATGTTAAAACGCGAAGATAGGTATACCTATAACCAGCTGTCCAAAGCACGTTCGATGACATTTTAATAGTAAATATCACCTAGTTTTTTTTATCGCACCCAGGCAAGAAATCGATTTTTTAACCTAACACTAAAATCTCCCTGATTTTTTCGTCCTTACTTCTAAATATACACAAAAATAATTTTGTACTCTGTCAACGAGTTTCTAATGGCAACATGTTGTTAATTTTTCTTTATACTAATTTACGACAGCTTTGTACGTTCACCGAAATAGACATACTGGACTTACGAGTAGACGAATGGAACTCGTAACTATTTCCTATACTTAGAGATGGACAAAGATATTTTAGTCGGTTGTCTACAAGTTGGCAACACTGAACTGTGGGGAAACAAGCACCATACATCTAGACACACTAGAAAAATGTTGCCAGTTTATAGCAAACAATGTTTCAGAAATAAAGATTGCGCAATAAATATGAAATGTGACATTAGAATCCTACTACATGCGTTATAAATATAACAAGCAAGGTGTATTGATGAGACTATTCAAAAATTATCTATTGTATTAGATTATCAGAATTATTTGTACTTCTAAAAAAAAAGATTACACTAAAGCAACGCTGAATTGGCATCTTCTTTTAATTAAGAAAGCCTTATATTACTAAGTTTGTCTTTAACAACAGACATGAAACAATTATTGTTGTACACAATCATAACATTCTCAAACACACTACAGCATCTTTGTTAAAGCGAAACGAAACACATTCTGCAATTTAGTTAAATTTTCACGTTTATCACCCACAATTATTATTCTATCATCCCAATATATCAAAAATTTGCGTCCGTCTCACGTATTATTTTTAAACGTCCAATATTTTATCTTTTTGCGCACTTGTGGGGCCATTTGGCAATCACTAGTTAGAATTAAAGTTCACAAATTTAGAAGTATCCGAATTTAAATCCAAGCATATCAGATAAGTTGGATTTGGTTGAACCCTAGGGTTGGTTTAAGAGGAGTGCTTCTAGCTCATCGGCGGAGCGAAGAAGGAATGCAGCGGACTCGCGGTAACCAGTGATGAGTTGCCTGACTGCTCCCACTTCGGCTCCTGACAGCTTGTGGGAGAGTAAGGGAGTCTTGGCTGAAGATGTGGCTGGATTGCTGGCGAGTGAAGACACGGTCGATGTAGCATGGAGCGATGTTGGTGTAGCTGTGTTCTTCAACGATAAATCTGTTGGTGCTGTAAAATAAATTAGAGATCTTTAGTATTCAGCTACAGTAAAGAAAGCAATACGTTAAGCTATGATCTGAGACACCTACCTATATAACGTTTGTGTTCATTCGATGCTTTAAATATAAGTAAAATAATAAAATTATGCTAACCTGAGATATTGCT